>WWET01000851.1:198211-246797 GCA_011038615.1 Limnodynastes dumerilii | reverse complement strand
ATATGTATGTATATATATGTGTATGTGTGTGTGTATGCATGTATGTGTGTGTATGTGTGTGTATGCATGTATGTGTGTGTATGCGTATGCGTATGCGTATGCATGTATGTGTGTGTGTATATATCTCTGTTACTAGATTTGATGCAAGTAAGGAAGGAATGTCTACTTCTTCTAAGGAAAGCTTAAGAAGCAAAGAATAATGAAATATTGTGTGATTTTGATCTGCCTGAAGATTTTGCCGTGTGGACTTGTAGTAATTGCCTTCAGTCACAACAACAGCAATTGTCACCTCAGATGTTAGATTTTATTAATGTAATGAAAAACACGCTCTTGGAAACTTTTGTAACAAAGGATTACCTGGCAAAATTGTCCTTTTTAAGAGGCCAAGGACATCCGTATCTGAAGCCTCCAAAGTTTCCGAGCCAGAGGAAGGTGCTTATATTCCTGGTGAGCTTGTTTTATCTGAGACGGAGTCAATAGCCTCAAAGGAGGAAGACTGCATCAATCTTGTATTGGTGGAGAATCTGTTAAGATTAATTGAGAAGACCCTGAACATTCAGGAAACAAAGCAAGACATACAACTTCAGGATCTAATCTTCAGAGAGCAGAAGCCAGAGTTTTCTGGTTTCTCAAATTGTAAAGGAGATTGTGTCAGAGGAATGGAAATTTCCTGACAAAAAGATAATTTCTATGTCCAGAATGAACAAGATTTATCCTTTTTCTCCTGAAGACTCAGAGATGGGTGGAAAATTCAGATTGATGCGGCTATATCCGTATTTACAAGCGTCCTGCCCATGGAAGACACAAACGTGTTCAAGGATGCCATGGACCACAAGATGGAGGTGAGCTTGAAGAAGCAACACACCATTTCAGGTGCAGCGCTGAGCCCTGCAATATCAACAGCTGTAACCTCAAGAGTGTTAAGAGTATGGGCAGGGGAAATGGGAAAAGAACATTTCAGACGAAGTAGTGTTCTGAATTGATAGACAATACAAGATATGCAATTAGCCATAGAGTTTATCTGTGAGGCATCAACGGACTCCATTAAGTTGGCTGCCAGGTCTATCGCTACGTCTGCTAAAACCCTGGGCGGCAGATTCCCAGTCTAAAGCTCGCTTGCTATCCATTCCTTTCACAGGAGAATATATTTTCGGTTCTAAGTTTGATGAACTGATTTCTAAGATTTCAGGAGGCAAATCCTCTTGGCTTCCGCAAGAAAAAACAAACGAGACTTTATAGTGGCAGAAGCTTTAAGCCCACGCGAGCTGAGGTTAAAGATGCCAAGACATACAGACCAGGTAGGTCTTAACTTAGATAGTTTCAGCAGGGACCCTCCAGGCAGAGCTTTCACTCCAATAGGGGCAGGGACGCAACATTTTTCTGTCTGCAATCAGGCTGTATATATATACAGCCTGATTGCAACTAAATATTTGCTCATCTTTGGCTATCTGGGACCTGAATTTAGTTTTGGAAGCACTAACTCTGCACCCGTTCGAACCCTTACAAGAGATTCCTCTTAAGTTTTTGTCATGGAAGACCGGTATTTTTAGTGGCGATTATGTCAGCCAGAAGGGTGTCCGAAATCCAGGCCTTTTGGGCAAAGGAACCTTTACACCTGCTTCCATCCAAAGAAAGTGGTGATGAGAACCAATCCTTCCTCACTAAATTCCACTTAAATCAAGATATAGTTTTACCTTACTTTTAACCTAATCCCATATCAGAAGAAGAATCCAAGTTTCACACTTTGGATTTGGACAGAGCTTTAAAGATCTATCTAGATAGAACCTATTTGGTCAGAAAGTCAAAACAGCTCTTCATTATTCTGGAATGGAAAAATAAAGGAGGTGCAGCTACTAAGTCAAATGTGGCTAGATGGATCAAGAGCTGTATCAAACAGGCATACTTAAGCAGCGGTTTACAAGCGCTGGAAGGAGTAAATGCGCATTCTACTAGAGCCATCTTTACCTCTTGGGCTAAGAAGAAGTCAGCTACTATACAGGATCTATGTAAAGCAGCGACATGGTCTTCCGTGCACACGATTGCTAAGTATTACAAAGTTGATATTTTAGCAGCGGAAGATGCCCAGTTTGGCAGAAAGGTTCTCTCTGCCATTGTGTAATGTATATTATTATAGAGGTAAGAGTTCAATGTATATGGTGTTATAATGGGTTATTGGTGGTGTCCCGGCCCTTTTTTCACTAGCTTTGGTAGAACCCAGCGTGCTATGCTGCCATTAAGTGAGGGGGAAAAGGTAAAATTATACCTGATAATTGCGTTTCCCTCTAATCTTGATGGCAGCATAGCAATCTCCCTCCCATGTTATGTTATGTAATTATTTGTACTTGTCGTGTTATATTTTAGCTAGAGAAAGTGAGAAGACACTGGGCACCGGAGGAGGTGCCTATTTATGTGTCCGGGGTGTCTTCTTTTTCCTGCATTGGCTCCCACCCATGGGAATTACCCAGCATGCTATGCTGCCCTCAAGATTCGGGGAAACTCCATTATCAGGGTATTATTGTTCCTTTTCTCATTTAATGGCAATGTGAAAGGTCCTGGGTTGATTGTTTTTTAAATGTGATTTTAATATTTCTTACTGTGTTTAATGTATGCCTTTTTTCCCCTAGAACTGCTGGCCTGTATTTTATTAGGAAACTATTGGGGACACTTAAAGCCTGCCGTGGTCCATGGATGGTAGGGCATGCTGGTGCTTGTGGTTCTCCAAGCACCTGCATTCCCTCACATCCTTGGGCATGCTGGTGCTTGTAGCACTACAAGCTCCAGCATGCTCAATACTTGTTATCGTTTGAATTTTCATGTGTTGAGTGGTGGTAATTGTTCTTGCTAAAATATTTATTTAAAAAAAATAAAAATAAAAACATTACCCGCAGCTGGAGCATGTTCGATTCTGACTGGTTATTTTAAACTACTTCCCTTTTTTTTTTTTTTTACATCGGCCTATTCATAGTTGTGTGTTTCTACGTATGTCTATTGGTTATCATGCTTAATTTTGCTTCATCGCAGTTCTTGCCATATTTTCATGTTTACTCTTCCTTTGTAGGAGATCGACGTTCTGTGACTGATTCACTGCACTTTGTGAGCACCACAGGTCCTCTCATTTTCCAGCAGAACAAGGCCTCAGGTAAAGACATCAATAAATAAAAAAATACAACAAACTTCTTGTTTTTGTTTCCTCATACCCTTTAAAAAATAAAAATCTCTTCTAGGATGGGCAGGCCTTCAGCACCTGAATCCAGTTTTTTCAGGGATCATCATTGCAGTCACTTTCCTGTTTGTATTGCTATTTGTTACTGGTTCTCTTGCATGTAATTGTACTGTAATGTTCAGAGATCTTTTAAGACTTAAATTGAACAGTCTTAAATTGTAATATATTAAAATAAGTTGAAAGGAGAAACTGCTTTATAGTTTAATACTGAAAGTAAGACCGATAACCATGGGATACAATCAAGGGCATTTGCTCATTATCACATTTACTACAACTATACCTACCAGGCACTGTCCACAAAATAAAGAATGCTTATACTAAGCACTTTCTGCTTAAAATAGAACTAACTTGAACCATATTAAATCAACAAAATAGAATTAGTTTTGAGCCAAGACAGGTGGAAATGGCAAATGTGACTTCCAGTAAAACAGAACCCTAAAATACAGGCTTCTAATATATCTGTAATTACTATGGTTTGTTTACCCTAAGAGTGTATTTCTGCTTTTTTTTTTTTTGAATAAATTTGTTCTTTTTAGACCTTTTCTTTGTATTTTCAAATAAAGTTTATTTCTTTTGAAGAGGTGAGGGTGGTGTGGTAAGCAATTGAATGACAGACTGGGAAGTCATTTGTGAAGTGTCAAATAGGAGACTGGTTTCTGCATTGTTAATGTGGTCCAGAGGTATAATTATACTCCTCAATGTATCTACAGAAGGTGGGTACAAACACTGCTTAAAGCAAAGGAATACACATTTACTATGCTAGTTGAAATACATTTTTAATGTGACACAATATGTAGATCTTCTGTATAACAAGGCAGCAAGGTCTCTTTCACTGCAAGTGGAAATGATAAAGATCTGCAAGCTAAAGGCTTAGCATGTATAATACTCGATACAGAAGTGTATAACCATGTCACTTGAAATAATCTGGCCTTAGAGCAAAGTTGTCACACCCAATTGCTGAAGAACTGTTTAAAGAGCGGAGACTCATTGCCCTCAGATACCACCTGGACCTGAAATGAAGAGCAGAATGGGAAAAAAGTAAAAAAACAAAAACAAAAAAAAACTGCTATACAGATTAATGTAAAATGTATTGACAGTGGCAACTACCTCATCAATATTTAGATGTATAAAAAAAAATACCATTATCGTGGTATTGAGACTGCTGGGTATTAAGTGAGTGGTTACAAGACAGTCTTCCCAAGGATGAAAATTGTTGAGACCATAATTGTTTCAAATAAGTATTTAGCAAAATGGTAAGTTTACACTGTCTTAACCAGGTACTCTCTCACTGTAGGAACGCTTATACCATTGGGGCAGGCTGGTAAATTATTGCCTGTGGGTGAAAGGTCCTAACTACTTCATGGTCACATAAATTGCTAAGGAATGAGGCAGCAAGTACTGTTTCACTTTCAACATGACAACACCGCACAATTTATTATTACGTACACAACCACATTGATTGCTAACTGACTTCGCAGAATGCTTTGCCAATAGTTGGAGTTTTTACAATAGGTGCAGCTAATGTGGATGTTAAAGGTAGATGGTGGCCTCTGTTGGGAAGATGGTGGTGGGGGGGTGTTCGACTGACCTGGGAGTAAGTATATGTCCAGCTAACTCCTGCATCATGGTGCTAAAAACCTTTTAGCAATATATGCTTGTAGTTGATTCTGTAAGATACCTACCTGGGTTTTAGGACAATATTTCATAAGTGACAGAAACTCATTGGCAATTTCCAGTGATCGATCTCGCTCTTCCTTATTTGCCTTTTTCCCTGAAAAAAATGTTTTGCTTTGTGATCAATCAAGTTAATATTTTCAGTATATGCTGCAGCTGAGCAAGTTTGTTTTATTAATATAATTTTTAAACTCAATGTATTACCAACGCAAATAAAATTGGTTTATAGTTATTAATCTATTCTTTTACATCCTTTTGAATTACAGATCAATGAAGACCTAGTTCAGAATGTTAATATATGTTCCACACACTGCAATGAAGACTGAGCTGATCAGATCAAGTGTATAATTTTCTGAGTCAAATAAGTTGTTACTGGATATTACAGGCTTTTAGATGTGTCCTATTTAATAATTTCTCTTGTCTGAAAAAATTAGAAATAACTGTAACCCCCGTAAAAGAGAGTCCTCCCTGCCCTTTGTAACTTGCACTAGTGCTGGTAAGCTTGGGCTGGAAGTGAATAAATTTGGGGAGCAAGCAGCTTAGTCCCCTCAATCCTGTTATTAATACTACCCAAGGCTTGTGGAACCATAGAAAGGACACATACATGATTCCAGCTGCAAGCCAGTACTTCACACTGTTTCCAATTAAGAGGAGAACAATATATCCTATTTAAGTGGGAAGTCATTTACGCCCATGGTAGTATTTTTTTTAATCATATTCATTTTGCACTTACCACATAAAATGACTTGATTGTGACTGAAAAGTTATTTGTTTAGCTAATAAACCATTCATGTTACACTATACCTTTCCAAACGTAAAGTTTCCCAGCAGTGTCCAATATGAAGCAGTCATCTGATATCAGATGCTCCTTTTTGTAGACTCCTCCATCACCAACACAAGAAACCTTCATTTCTCCACTAGCATTTGACACCTGCACAAAGGGAGAATGTACATAAAGACATGGGGGATGATTCAGAGATGCACTTACACTTTTTTAGGTTCAAATGTACAGCTTGGCTAAACCATTTTTCAAAGTAAGGGGTGTTAATTTAAAAAAATATTGCATATATTACTTTTACACAAACAACAAATACTGTATAACTTTGTTTATTCTATAAAATAGAGTTGAGCTAAGAAACTTCACCTCTTAATTTTCATTCTGGTTTTACAATTTAAATTTGCCTCCCCTTGCAATTCAACATGGTATTGCTCAAGTCTACACTTGCACCTAAAAAAAAAAGGTGGAAGTGCAACTCTGAATTAGCCACATGTACAGTTTTCACATACATTGAGTATGGAACAAATACCTGATATAGCACAGCTCCCCGTGTATGTATTTTATCAGCTTCTTTGTCATCCTCAGCACAGCCAGCTGTTAGAGATTCTGGCCTCTTCCCCAGAATCTGCAAATTACATTCAGTTACTGTCCATAGGCAAATAAACCAGTCTTTAGATTAAGTACTTTTGGCAGTAAAAAAAAACAAACTCCTGTATTCAGCGACTGGATACAAAACTTATTGTATTGAAATAAGAAGCATATCTTGGCCAGATTGTTTGCTATCCTGCAAAAATAACTAATCCAGAGCCAGGTACTGCCACTAAGCAATCCGAAGTGGGTTGCCTAGGGTAGAGGTGGTGCTGAATACACTGTGTGAGCATGTCACTAGCCAGCTGCTGTTCCTCCATATCGTTGTCAGTCTCCGGTTAGAAAATCTTTTTTCCGTAATAGGGACATCCAAAAGTTCCTTTTCGGATGTCCCTATTTTGAATAGTCCCCACTTTAGAATTTTTTTTTTTAGAATGAGTGGGTATACCGATCGGCATATTCAACCATTCTTATTCGGAAATGCCGCCGATATCCCGCCACCGCTGCCAGACCGCAGAGAAAAAAGGTAAGTAACCCTTCCAGGGTATGAGGAAGGGAGGGTTAGGGTCAGGCTGCCAGGAAGAGAAGGTTAAGGTTGGGGTAATGACAGGGGAGGGTTAGGGTTAGAATTAGGGAAAATTACTTTTTTTCATTACATTTCGGAGCACCGAAAGTTCGGTGCTCCATGGATTGATTGCTATGCCTCATCGAAGCATATGCAATCAAACTCCCAGCCAGTTCCAAACAGGCTGGGAGGCTATGGCCTTATCGAAATAGAGCCATTCTAAGCGGGGACCCGCACCTCCTACATATTTATATTGGCTGGTAGAGAGTGTCTAGACCAGGGGTTCTCAACTCTGTCCTCAAGTACCACTAGCTGTCCAAGTTTTTTAAATCTCCTTGCTGGAGGTGTGCTCATAACTGACAGTTACATTTTGAAAGCTCCACAGATTTTGCAGGGAGACCTACAAAACATGGACCGTTAGTGGTACTTGAGGACGGGGTTGAGAACCCCTGGTCTAAACTATTATGCCTTCATTTAGCATCACACGAAGAAAAAAAAACAAGGTGAAAGGGTCACCATGGAATGGCTTAGGTGGGAGTAACGGAACAGTTTGTGGCATGCAAGGGACATATGCAGGCAAACTCTAGAGCAAGCCTTGCCAACTTGTGGCTCTACTCTTCTTGTGAAACTACAAGTCCAAGCATGCTTTGACTCAGCATTTCAGAACACCTGGAGAGCCATAAGTTGGCCATGCCTTCTTTAGAGCACTCCAATGATCTACATATTACATTTTTGTTTTCTGTTTATATGACAATTTGCACAATGCCCACACCCTGCAATTTTAAAAGATCAAAATGTTTCTTTGCTTAAAATTTAGACCTGGCATTTGTTTTATGCAGGTTTGGGCTATTCATGTTATAGAGGCAGAGGAAGTTACCTACCTGTCTTTGCTCTCTCCGGTGGTAGGGGATTTAGGAAAATCTCCAGTAGCTAAATGTTAATGCTTTGTCACTGGTATACCACAAAAACAATTGTATAAAACCCTAAATGCACCCCAATAAGAAATCTTAAAGGAGATAAAGGAATTATGAAGAAAAAAAATAAACAGTAATAATAAACACTAAGCAATTTATTTAAAAAAAAATGAAAAAATACAGCTGGCCTTCTTTAAAAAGAAACATTAAACTGACAATGTTAAACCAACATTTTATTTTCTCTTGAATTTCTCAGATTTTATTACCTCAATCATTTCCTCAGGTTCTTCTCCTTCTTGTATAATTTCAACTTTTGCTGCTCCACGCCGTTCACTGTCTCGTATCTGATTGGCCAGATCCCGTGCACGATTCCTTTCCATCATGTTTGAATTAGACCCTGACCAGACATAGATAAACTAGGATAGAGTGATAAAAATAGAGAATTTCATTAATGATAGCTCCAGCTGGATACATTTCATATAAAGAAAAACAGTTTTACTTAATGCTAAAAAATTTTAACATTTTATGTTTTGATACAAGGTAAACCACAGAATGTGATGCCATAGGTCACAGTGATAATCACTTAACATAGCTGATTGCAAACTCAGTTTGTACCAAAATGCATATTTTTGTGCCTGAACCATTTTTATCAAAACAAAATAAAATAGTAAAATCAAGGTCCCTCCAACCAATCCAGTCTTCATCCGTACCTTATTTCGCTAATGCTTTAGTGGTTTATTTTTGCCATATCCATTTACATCCCATCAAAAGAAAGAGTGAAACAATAGTTATAGGAAATGGACTATAAATGGTGTGGAAAGGGGGAGAAGGGAAAAGGAGAAGAGGCAAGAAAGAGGAGTCAACACCAGATTGAGCTAAGGGGAACGTAATGAGAAGAGAAAAAACATTGATGCCATCAGACAACACCACCTAGGGAACAGACCAGAGTGGGCATACAAAATTACAAGGTGAGAGGAGGAAGGTGACTAAAAACCTCCTGGGGAAAGGGAGCTCCAAGATGAGCTACCTCTCTAATAGTGGGATTATTATTCAAGAGGAGTTCTAGAGCATGTGGATTATCATGATCAATTTGGACACTACCTGACCTGGTCCCTAGTCCACACATGAGAGAGAAGTGAATTCCCATGTCACTAACCCCACATGGGCAGATTTTTACAGTTAAACTGTTAAGTCTTGAAGCCAGCCAATACTGTAAAATGTAAACTGTCCCCCGCCCACCTTGCAGAGTTTTGGCGAGTGGAGGGAATGGGTCGCCCTGTCATCTAGATCTCCCACGCAGAATTGCATTTTGTTATGGTAAAATGGTACGTGATCGTGCCAATCACATGTTTAATGGATTGGTAGGTGAGACTAGTGGTCATTCAATCATCATACAAGTGTTTAGAACAGCTGACATTTCAGTCTACTTGAACAATATAGGGCTAATCCAGAGATAAATACAATAGCAAAAAATCTGCACCCTGGCAAAACCATGTCAGACTGTGGGGCTGATTCAGAGTTGCACTTACACCTTGTTTTAGATGCAAGTGTACAGCTCAGCTAAACAATTTTTTAAAGTAAGGGGTGTTCATTTTAACAATTTTTTGCATGCAGGGAAAATACATAACTTTTACATATAGAACTAAAATACTGCATAGCTTTATGTTTATTCTATAAAATAGAGGTGAGCTAAGAAAATTCACCTCCTAATTTTAATTCTGGTTTTACAATTAAAAATCTGCCTCCCCTTGCAATTCAACATGATATTGCTCAGGTCTACACTTGAGTGCAACTTTGAATCAGCCCCTGCATAGGAAACTAACTTAAGATGTGCAATCAGAATGAGTTGGGTTTTTTTTTTTTTTTTTTTTTTAAGTTCAATAAATAAGACTGTTCAATATTTGTGTAATCAACCAGTATTTTCCCTGCATGGAAAACACCTTAATTAATTAATTAATTGAACAGATGCTGCTGACTTTGGCTCTGCCCCTAAATGGTCATGGTTTCATATTCCTCCAATTTGCATAGCTCTCTGGAAGCACAATATGCAACACCTTTAATCAGCAATTAATGATGGATACTATTTCAATTGTAATTCTGTTGTCAAAAACAAAGAACATGACCTTGTGGTAACCAAAGACATGAATTTGCTTCTGTACTTGATCCATCTGTTCATTCATATTCACTCAGGACAGACATGCTTAGGTTTTTTCAACAGCATTACACCTGGGAAAAACCATGTTGATTTAAGGGGGAGTCAAGTTAATTATATTCTTTGCATGCAGGGATATACCCTTGAATAGCTTATTACACACAGATACTGACCACTATACTTTTACACTGTTATTTAGACTTGGGCTAGGAAACATCACCTCTCATCTCTAATACTGTTTGCAACATATATGAAATAAGACTCCCCTGAAAGCAACATGGTTTTGTCCAGGAGTAACTTTTCTCTTTTATTTTCAATCTCTGAATCTGGTCCACCATAATCATTATTTATTGACCTCTAAAGCTTTTGAGAAATCACTTAATACGTAGGGATCTAGGTCAAGAACGACTCTAGGAGACTCCTGTTGCTACCAAACCCCCCCAAGTCAGCACCACAGGGTCGTGATGTAGCGGACCTTCGGC
This sequence comes from Limnodynastes dumerilii, assembly GCA_011038615.1. Lineage (NCBI taxonomy): Eukaryota > Metazoa > Chordata > Amphibia > Anura > Limnodynastidae > Limnodynastes > Limnodynastes dumerilii. Next base: position 236,421 of record WWET01000851.1, on the reverse strand, counting down.
TTTGTATATTAAGCAATTGTACATATCTCCGGGGCCCAGGTTCAATAGTGATAAGGGCAGTATTGCCTGACTATTTTACAAGCAGTGTCGTGGGAAAAGTCTCTAGGTTGTACAAGATTACTGAGAAGTGCTGATTGTTAGAGTAGATGAAGGTGTGAAAGGAAAATGAATAAATAATAATTACCTTATATACATCCCAGTAGGAAATTGAAGAGACTTCAGGAGCAGATTCAAGAAAAGTAAGAAGGAAAAAAGTGATGTGACTAATTGCATACAGACAAAAGTGGAGGGAATCCTGTTTCAGGCAGATCGGTAACAAGTAACAGGTCCAATAGCGAGGGATTAAGGATTTTCTTTTTTAGCACTGGATGAGCAGAGGAAGCAATCATTTAAATGTCTAGAAAAGAAGTAAAGAATAGAGCAGAGGAGAGCAGTATAAGCCAGGCAATACAACTAGCAGCTTTATTTATACATTAAGAGAAATGGAATCTTAAAGTTTTATGTGTGAGACAGAACAAAGAACTAGTAAGAATATTTTTATATGTGATCATATGGACTACTAGTGGAACATTTACGTACAACTATTATACGCAATATACTGAATGTTTGAAAGAGTAACTCATTTTAGGTATAGAGTTTTATTGCTTACAACGCTCGTGACACTTGTACATTTGCATTTCCAGGTTAGCTGCCGCACTGGCACATATCAGTCTGAGTCGTAGTTCTTCAGCCACTAGCTGAATTAATAATCATTAACTCTCATTCATTTAGGTATGGCTACACAGAAGTTGATAGGTGGTTTTTCACATTGCACATTACAATTTACTCATCTATTCTCATTTAAAAAATTGTTGTAATTGATGATGATAATGCACCATATGAGTTTTAATAAAAAAAAGCCTCAGGCTATGTTTGCCATTGCACACGTTTTGTTCGCCTTGTTTTAGAATAAATATAAACTAAGAATACTCACAAATCTGAGCCATAGTGTGAAGTGGATGGTCACCTCTTTAATAAACTCATTGAGCCGAATCCAGAATTACGTCCGTCTTCCATAGACGGACGTAATTCAATAAACAATAGCTACTGCGCATGCGTAGTAGCTATTGTACGTAATCTGCGTATCGTTTCAATACGATTGCGTACATGCGGTACGCAATAGCTACTGCATGCGCAGTAGCTATTGTTTATTGAATTACGTCCATCTATGGAAGACGGACGTAATTCTGGATCCACCCCATTATTACTGCTTTTTTTTTTTCTTATCTTACCAACATAGAAAAATTATTGCACCATTTATTTATTTAATTTTTTTTTAGGTTTTTAACTCTTATTAATACATTTAAGGATATGTGCTTGACCTTCACAGGAACCTGAATGATTGTTTTATATGTGAAAACTGACCTCTAATGAAAATTATTTTGTTAAAGAAACAATTCAACTCTACCTTTAAAATACAAGAATTTAGTATTTTTTACTGCTTACCTTTCCAATGTCCAAGATGAAGCAGTCTCCAGTGTTAAAGCTATTCCATGTCAAGTCTGCCTCAATGGCCCGAATATGTTTCCGTCCTCTCACATGATAAAGATGGCAGGTAGGAGCCACTGGGTCTTTTTGTGCTTGTTGAAAGCCAGAGGAAACACCTCCATCCTATGAGAAACATAAGGGACACAGATAGATGACCAGCCAAATTAACCAAATTATATTAGATTTTATAATCTACTTTAGTATAAATGTATATATATTTTTCTTTAACCTCTTAACTAATAATTTATATTTGCCCTTTGGACATAAAACTTTGCTGATATTTATTATTATTTACAATGCACAAATGTTCAACCTGATCTTAAAATGAATCCAAAAACAAACATATTCTGCACACGCGACTTTTGCGCCAATGCTTTTGTGTAATCCAGACGCAAATGCAACTGCAGTGTTCAGGTTGCAAACAGACACAGTGCAATAAGGCGAAATGCAGCTACAGTAACAGAAAAGTTCACTTTTTCCAGAGATCTAAATTTAGTGATTTAAATTAGTGTCACAATGCATAAGTAGCATTTCCATACCATTAGCATTGTGTTGGGAAGGTTACTTGCTAATGCAATGGTCTGATATAAGTTTTGGAGTGTCAGCAGCTTCCTAGGCCTAGATTTACTAAAGGGGGATTTAAATAGCCATACACAGTAGCAAACGCAGGATTTTGAAAAGGGGGTTTCCAATGCGTGTAATACATGTGAGGTATATTATCATAGCTGCAAACATTTTGGAGCCCGAAAACGCGGCAAATAAGCTCCGCCGCTTCCTGCCCAAGCTCTTCTCCTGACCCGCCCACAATGTCATACTGCACTAGGTAAAAATGACCCCTAGAATTTTTGCATTTATTGCTCATTTTTCCATTTTTTTCATTTTTCAATTTGGGGGGGTTTCTGGGCAACCAGAAACCCCCCCAAGGGTGCGCCACTGATACATCGCTGTAGTTGTCCAGGGTTTTTTTCATTTTTCTCCTGAATTTACTAAAGGGTGTGCTTGCTGAGCAATTTTCAAACTCCAGCGATGTGTGTTGTGTGTGGCAGCGATTTCTATGTTTTACAAGTTATGCTTTGGATTTCCAAAATCAACAGAGTTTGCTTCAAAATAAACGGAGTTCACTGAAATATTGTGAGTACACCTCCCAGCCTTTATAAACCATATAATCCTGTTTGGCATTGGTTGTGTTTGTTGGAGTGTGGCTACTGTGGTGACTGATCAACTGTAATATTATTGAGTTTTGCTTTGTTTCTGCTTGTATTTGCTGCTAAATTATCTTCTTGTAAGCACCAGCATTAAAGGTTTATTTGGTCCTGTTTATTTTATTGTATGTTTGTATATTTTGTTGTAATTTTATTTTGAGTAATGTTTGTGAACACCAATATGTTCGTGAATATTCTCCTTTTTATTATACTTGAATTACCCATTTCTGTAGCCTTAAGTATGGCTACAGCACCCATGCAACACTGCATCCGGAAAGTATTCACAGCACTTCACTTTTTCCACATTTTGTTATGTTACAGCCTTATTCCAAAATGGAATAAATTAATTTTTTCCCTCAAAATTCTACACACAATTCCCCATAATGACGTTAAAAAATTTTGGGGAGATTTTTGCAAATTTATTAAAAATAAAAAAAAACAAGAACTCACGTGTACATAAGTATTCACAGCCTTTGCTCAATACTTTGTTGATGCACTTTGGCAGCAATTACAGCCTCAAGCCTTTTTGAATATGATGCCACAAGCTTGGCACACCTATCTTTGGGCAGTTTCGCCCCCTTCCGCGGGGAGTGCACACCCCTGCACTCCCCGCTCAAGGTAGTAAATCTGGACACCTAATTACCACGCCTATCTCCGCCACGGCAATCTTAAAATGTAAGCCGGCCACTTTATCATACTGGCCGGCGTATATAACATAGTTACGTACGCCTGCTTGTACGCACGTGTACCGACGATGTACGCATGTAAATTTTTATCGGCCGTAGCTTAGGATCTGCGCCTGTGTTACCAACCTGTTCTAATCCTTCGATTGTACATAGGAGGAATGAATGTTGGATCTGTTTTAAACACTGCTACAATGTACTAACTGTAATGCATGTAAAGAGAAACTGGTGATGCAGTGATTTAAAACAGAGTTTGACAATTAAACATTTTTACCTGTCAAAGTGTGGAATATATGGCTGGCAATACAAAACAAAGCTGAAAACAGAAAAGTGTAAGTTGATTGGTTCATGGAAAAACAAAAATAATGTAACTCTCTTCAAATTGCAAGAAATGCTTTATGACTCTGCTAATACATAACCAATTTTACTCACCAAATACGTAACTCCCCGGGGGAATAAGGACATAAACTCTGCACTCTCATGACCTTGTGTTTCACGGTTCTGAGTTGGTTTTTCGCCCATGTGCATATGGAGTTGAGAACTGTAAATGGCTCCAGCAGCTCTCTCGTCCACAGAAGTTCCATTTCCTGTGTTATATTAATAATAGAAAATACATCTTTTATCCTAACGCTGGTTATATACTTCTGCATATTCAGTACGCCATACTAATAAATGCTTTATGCATATACATGAATCATTATCAATGGAAAGTAATTAAACAAACCAGTTATAATTTTAAATAAACTGAGCAGCAACAAATCTATTAAGAGGTATTCTTGTTCTCAATACTTTGTTTTCAAATGTCGGAAATAAATACACAGGGCTGGATCCAGAATTTAAGCAGACAACTGACTTGCATCACATGCAGTACCGTGACTTATGCATCAGAACATAGTCAACCACTGTTAGATTAAGATGCGGAAGTCACTCTCCGACTACAGGGTGGTAAGTACAGGAGGTGTGCAATCCTCTCGCACATACAGCATATAGAATAGGAAATTCCGTACATTAGCCTCCACTGTGGAAACTAACATATGGAATCTGACCTTAATTCTAGATCCGATCCACAATATTCAAGAGCATAGAAAATACTTTGCTAGGGTTGTCTGCCCCTTGATGAGGTTTAACATAGATAATCTAAATAAATTTAATCTTTAATGGAGAAGCATTTGGGAGTGCTCATGGACAATACACTTAGCAATAGTGCTCAATGTCAAGCAGCAGCTGCAAGGGCCAATAAAGTATTAGCATGCATAAAAAGGGGCATAGATGCAAGGGAATATTGTGTAATTTTTCCACTATATAAATCATTGGTAAGGCCTCATCTTGAGCAAGGAGATCAGTTTTGGGCACCAATCCATAAAAAAGACATTTTGGAACTAGAAATGGTTCAGAGAAGGGCGACAAAATTGATAAAGGGTATGAAGTCATTGAGCTAAGAGGAAAGGCTAGCCAGTTTAGGCATGTTTACTTTAGAAAAGGGGCATCTAAGAGGAGATATGATTACTATATACAAATACATCAAGGGTCAATTGGAAGAGCTTTTATGGGAACTTTTTACCCCACAGGTCATAGGGTCACCCACTAAGGTTAGAGGAGAGAAAGTTTCACAACCAGCAAAGATAAGGGTTCTTTACAGTAAGGGCAGTCAGGATGTGGAATTCACTGCCAGGGAAGGTTGTGATGGCAGATTCACTTGATATGTTTAAGAAATTGTTAGATACATTTTTTTGTAGAAAAGTGTATCCAGTTTTACCAGGACGTCTTTTTTCAGATTGCAACAGATTGGAAGTTTCTTCATCTGGATCAATTTCAATTATACAGACAGGGAACACAGGATGACAACATTCAACGTAATAAGTTGAACTTGATGGACTATGTATGTTAATATGTATGTTACCGCCTCACTATATTTCCAATATTTACAGATCAAAGCTTTTATTCAATTTCAAGTTAGATCAAAACACATCCATTCAGGCACTCTTTGAGACCCTCTGTTTAGAAGCCAGGAATAGAAGGGATACCAACTTCTATTTAGGTTCCAGACTCAGAACCTTGTGAACCATGCGAAATAGTCTAGGAGAGTGACCTGGATAAAGACCTGGACGATGAGGAATGGGAATCCATCCAAGACAAAATCTTTAAAGTCATTATTAATGTACTCATTCTGGAAACCAATTCTAAAATTTACTCCAGATGACACTTATTAGCAGGGAAGCTCCATCGAATGTACCCACACGTATCGCCGGACTGTTGTAGATTCTGAGAGGTGGGAAATGTATCCATATGTGGTTGTCAGGTTCTGTTATCTCCATATTTTGGGATACTGAGCCTGATCGTTGTTTAATAATGTTAGGGTACTTACACAAGCCCCTTTAACATTACATCTGTGCATGTGCGCAGTAGATGTCACACTACGGATCTCCGGAGATCTGTACGTGGAGGCAAAACTTTAATTATGCATGCCTGTATGGCAAAAGAAGAGCCAGGTGTGGCAGTAAGTAGTTCTTCTAAGATTAGACACAGATCCATGTGGAGAAGTTAAGGTAGGGTTCTGGACACGCAAGTTTACATGTTATGTTTACAATGCATAAGTTTACATATTCCAAAAGAACAGATACACCTCCTCCCAAATCATCCTCTGCAGCTAAAAGTAGTGGCAAAATATTGGAAAGTTTGTTCTCCCAACAGAATCAGCTTTGCACCACAGAATGGGTTATGTAATATCTATGGAACATATAACAAGTATACAAAATTATATAGCAGCTTTTCATCAGATGTGGTCTCCTTACTTCATACTGGCCAACACACAGCCTTGGGAAAGGGATATAACTCTGGTTTAATGACTTTTACGTCACCACTTTACTTTATTTATTCTTTGTTGATTTGCTGATTTTGTTAGCACGATGGAAATGATATACCCCTTTCCAGCCTTACCTGATTCTATGGCAAGTAAACTTGGTTTCTGCAACTGCATTTCATAATTCTCGTGTACATCTTAATATTCCTGCATCTGCAGGACTAGAGCCTCAAATTACTATTGTGTACTGCTGAAGGACAGAGTTTGATTGCAATGATAATCATGTAAATATGCTGCAGTGTGTACCCAACTTAACTCGGTCTAATTCTCAGGTTTAGCTTCCTGCTTATCTCTATTCCCTTTACAGGCTTCTACTCCTGTCACATGCAACGCTGTCCTATCTTACATAATCATATGAATGGACATAACCAGCAGCCTCACTTCCTTTTGTTGTGCCTTTGCATAGACCACATCATAAATGCTGTAAAGTATCGGAACATGTAAAACACCTGCTAAAAGTTATGGATGTTTAGTAAGTAAAATGTAATTCTTATCTATGAATAGACCTATTACTAGGTCATTATCTTAATATTGTTTAAAGAGATATTTTAAACAATAATGTTTAAGAGATATTCCATTTTTTTTTAAAGTAAAATGCTGCATTGTGTATGCACAGAGAAGAGATTCGCTTCGGTAATGCCAAGGGCAAATGGGTGTGGGGCTCCGGATAGAACGGCTCAATTTCGAAAGAGCCGTTTCCTCCCAGTAAGTTCGCAACTCGCGGAGGCATTGCAATCGATCCACGGTGCACCGAGCGTTCGGTGCTCCGAAAATTTAGTAAAAATAGTCCCCCACTCCTTTCCCTAATTCTAAACCTAACCCTCCCCTCTCATTACACTAACTCTAACCCTCCTTTTCTGGCAGCCTGACCCTAACCCACCATCTCCAGCAGCCTGACCCTAACCCTCCCTCCCCTGCAGCCTGACCCTAACACTCCATCTCTCGCAGCCTGACCCTAACCCTCCCCCCATGCAGCCTTACCATAACCCTCCCTCCCCTGCAGCCTGACCATAACCCTCCCTCCCCTGCAGCCTGACCCTAACCTTCCCTACCCCGCACAGAGAGTTTACTCAACTGTCCCTTGGTCCGGCGATAGCAGCGGCTGAGGTATAGTCTTTTCCAAAGGAGAATGGGTGAAGTATGCTGAACGGAATACTTACCCATTCTGAAGAAAAATGTTGAAAATGGTAAGTATTCGAAAAAGGGACATCAGAAAAGAAAATTTCGAATGTCCCTTTTTGCAAATAAGATTTTCTGGCAGGAGAATGCAACCAAGGGCAACCAAATAATAAACTTTTCCTGTTATATACTGTATAAAAGCCTTATTGAAAATCACAGAAATAAAGACAAATCAATAAACGGTTTAGAAGAGGATGGAGGAAGGATCTTCTTCTAAAACGTTTCCTATATGTATTGATTTTTGTCTTTATTTCTGTGATTTTCAATAAGGCTTTTATATATAGCAGGAAGAGATGATTTGTTTGCCCTTGGCAATACCAAAGCTACTCTCTTCCCTGTACAACAGTGCAGTTGTGTATCAAATGGATCAAGATAAAGTAAGCAATGTACTTAGTAAAAGTAGCAAAAGGATGTACACCAGTTAAAATCATTGGGGTAGATCCAGAACTACGTTTGCCGTACGTTTACTCGTGTAGCGTATTTACGTTTGCGTACTTTTTTATACACTCCCCTTGGCACACCCCTTGAATGTACGTATTTTGTCAAGATACGCTTTTCAAACCCTACCTTAACTTTTACCGACGTAACCGCAGTGATCCGCACACGTATGTATGGGCAACACGTATTTACGCAGCTAAGCACGCCCATACTGTACACTTTAAATACAAACCCCCGCCTACTTAACGTATTTCAGACGTATTTTGGACTCACGTAAAATTGGCACGCCCACACGTATTTACGTGACACATACGTGAATGGCCCATACGTTCACAATTACGCTACGTTACTGAGTGTATTTTCTATAGTGCGCATGCGCAGTACTTACCAAAAGGCGATTTTACGTCTCCGCCACGCGTAAATTCGCTGACAAGCGTTGTTCTGGATCTGGCCCATTGTTGGTATTATGAGAATTTTTAAGATAATTATAGTAACTATTGCTATTCTAATGTGTGTTAACAGTAACTTATGTCAAACTTATGTTCAATTGTTTTAAATTAGCCCCTCTCACCATTCCAGACGTAGATGCTGTTGCCTCCAGGTGAGTTGAGGATAAGGAGATAGGTGTCTCCGGAGTGAAAAACTCCATGGCTCTCACTGGGAACAGGGATTAGCTTCATCTTTTCGATGCGGAAAACATGTAACCCAGGGTCTGAAACAGATGGGGGAAACCGCAAATCTCTAAAGTTTGAGAGAAATCATGCAAACAAGTTAGATATAAAATATGGCATACACATACATACTTTTTATAGACTGATATATAACCATATTGCATGTGCAATTAAAAAGAAAATAATGCAGGAAAACAGTAGGAGCCAGATTTACTAAACTGTGGGTTTGGAAAAGTGGAGATGTTGCCCATAGCAACCAATCAGTCTCTAGCTCTCACTTTCCTATTACATAAGAGAGAATGTCAGCTAGAATCTGATTGGTTGTTATGGGCAACATATCCACTTTTCCAAACCCGCAGCTTAGTAAATCTGGCCCCAGATGTTTACTTTACTTTGTATTCTGTCATGTTGCAATTTCCTAGTCTATAATGTTCGCTCAACTTCTGTGTTTCAGTTGCATTTCAGCAACTTTTTCTTTCACTGCACATGTATGCGAATCCATGCTAACCGACTGAAACATATTCAAAGCCAACTGACTAAATAAAAAACAACACTTCTCGCAAAGGGGGTTAGATTGATTTTGCAAGAGGTTGATTTTAAAAACGAAAAGGCTGGGTGTGTGGAAGAAATGGTTACAAGATTGAGGAGTAGCTGGATTATGATGCAGAAATACATGTATTACATTCAATTGGTATTAAACTGAGTAAACTAACCCCTGAAACTGTATCAGATTTGCCAGTTCAGAATACCAGAGCTTCTAATTTACTACCCTGTAAATTCCATTTTGTAATAAGTATGTTGTGTGGTATCAAGTTACAGTCAGACATTATATATGGTGTATCCTTACTTGGCAACAGGGCCTCCGTACATCTTCACTCTGTAAAAACAATATTGAAAGGTTAGTAAATATAGCGATATTAGATATTAATAATGTCTTTGAGCCTTTATAAAGATATCCTTCCCCTTCCCTAACATCATCTTCTTTCTTACCTCTTTTCTCTGTTCTTGACACTCTACCTTCCTGTTGAGTAAAGCTGATATTCACCACACCCTGCTGATCAAGAAAAACTCACTTTTTCTGTCAGAAGTCTGTGGCTTCTGTGAGGTAGAAAAAAAAGGAGGGCGGAGTGTGACTCAGTATCATGTGCAAGAGACCCAGCTAACAGCATGCAGCATGTAATAGAATACTACCCTCCACTCAGAGAGGATCAGAGACAAAGGCAGGGACCTGATAATACAATAGAGACAAAAATACAATCTACAGACACCTCACAATAAACAAACTGGTTTACATTTGTTTAAAATGAATGCTCTCAAGCTACATGTGCACAATTAACACATTTATGAAATAAGGCATTGCTTTAAAATCAAAGGCCACAGGTTAATCTGTGTGGTGTTTCTATTTTCCCTTCCTAATGGGTCCCTTCAAGTTGCTGAAGATACCACAGTACAAAAAAACAAAACATTTTGTTAAGGGAAGGTATTCTGTCATCCATCGAATGTCTCTAGCAGTTACATGTGACAATGCAATTTTATGAAAGCTAATAATCCTCCCTGAATCTGAAGCACTAAACTGGACTGGGCGGCCGTAGAACAGACCCTCTTCAGGGCTATTCTGCTGATACATAGAACAGCTGCCTGTCAGTGCAGGTGCAGCTTGACCATTCTGTGTAAATAGGCAGTCATTCTGTGTGGAATGTAGTTCAACAATACGTTTTGTGATACATCATATTCTGGTAATGCAGCCACGAAATCAGTGATTTTCTTCAGCTTCAATGAAAAGCATGGACACCATGAGTAATCAAGATTTGATTACTCCAACAGTGACAGGTAGGATATTCCCCTAACCCTTACCCTAACCCTTCCCTTCTAGCAGCCTAACCCGACAATAACCATTTGTCCTGCATCCTAACCTTAATTCTCCCCTTTCTGGGACCTATCCCTAACTAGAATGGGTAATATGTTCAAATAAGACCATTCAACATGGAACCCATTCCGAAATGTAGATTTTCACAATTATAAAGCTGTTGTTAATGGTACAGTCGAAATAAAACTGTTGCTGTATCATTTCCGAAAATGGTAATAATAGGGATAACACTTCTTGTGAATCCAACTCCCAGCAGCTATATTCTCTCTGTGACCAGGGTGTTTTCCACACCACCCCTATAGGTGACAACAATAAATTGTGCACTTGAATAATAAAAAACAAAAAATATACACAGAGCCTTACAATAGCGATACTATATCCTTCCCAATGTTCTTAATCAAGTCTTATTATGTTCTCTCTTTAGCCTTTTACTCACTGCATATGTCCATGTACAGTGTTCTCCGTTCCAAATTCCACCAAAAGGATCCTTCCCAGTAGATACCTCCTTTTCAAACTCCAGCAATGTGCCCCTTCCTTTTTCAACGTGTAGATCAAATCAGAACCGTATGCAAAGGAAGTAAACACAGGAAAATGGTGTAGTACGTTCAACACATATCACATCAACTTCCGAAATGTGTCACTCACAATATATCTCTCTTGTAACTTTGCTTATCATAAACACTGCCTTAATCCGATGTGTCTTGCTTCACTCCCGTCTGTAATGGACTCCTCCTCCTCTCTCCGTGTCCCCCTCCTCGCCAGCAAGCAGAGCCCGGGAAAAACGAAAAGAAAAGAGGGCATAGAACACCTAGTGCAGCCTGCAATCACCGGACCCCAACCTTAACCCAAGCGGTGCAACCTGCTCACCTTTTCCTCCTCTTGGGATTTAAGCATGTATGGGGTTCTCTTTGTAACAGCTGATCAGAAATATTCCTCACAGTATCAGAATATATTTTTTCAGGCAGAAAAAGGGCATCAAAAGTTTTTTATGGTTGAAAGTTTTTAATTACTTTTGTTAAAATTGATGCCCTTTTTCTGCCTGAATAAATATATTCTGATACTGTGAGGAGTGGACATACTAATTATGATCAGCTATTACAAAGAGAACCCCATACATGTAATTATATACACACAGGGGCAGATCCAGACCTACGCCCGCCCGTGTATTTACGCTTTTCATAAGCGTAAAAGCACCCAATTGTACTTACTATGCATGTGCGCGGCTGATGTTACGCAAAAAAACGCTGAGCATAAGGGCCTTGAGCATACTAGCTTCGTAACAACGCACGAAGGTGCGTGCCAGCCATACGAAACCCGTAATTACGCTTCGAGGGCGATGTTAGTCATTTAAATCGTACAGTGCTAAGCGTTGTAAATGGACGCCCACGGTTACGCTCAGAAAAGTTAGGGTAGGATTTGGACGGTGTAAGACAGCATAAATACGGATGACCGAGAGGAGTTCCTAAGGGAGTGCTTTGTATTTACGCTGGTGTAAATACGCTGCACACAAGGGTATATTATTTGCATAGGTCTGGATCAGGCCCATAGATACTGAACAGCTTCACTTTAAAACTGTTATACACTTGTTTAGACTAGAAAACATCTCCTATTAACTCTAGTTCTGTTTGCAACAGATAAAATTTTCCTTTCCTGCAAATTAACATGGTATTGCCCAGGTGTAATTCTGCACTTGTTTTCCTCCTATTTTAAAACCCTGGCTTCAGTCCAATAAAATTTTATAACTTATAATTAAAATAAATTAAGTAATTAAGCCAAACAAAAACATTACAGTAACATTTTATAGCACATAATTTGTATTACACAGGCTTTTATTAGTATTGTGCAAATTTAATAGGTTTAAATTAATTATATTTTATTATCAAACATTTAATATTCTCTGGCACAACTACAATTTAGTATTTTTCCCTATATTTTGGTTGTGATAGCAATGATGGCTGTTGCTTAATAAACTAACTTGTTAAGTCTCAGAATTATACAGTTTATTTTCATAATTTTTCTCCATCATCCAGGATGCAAAAATGGAGGCTGGGCACACAAAATGGGGCAGAAATGGAGATGGTCACACATAAAAGGTGCAGAAATGGAGGCTGGGAACAAATAAAAGGTGCAGAAATGGAGGCTGGGAACAAATAAAAGGGGCAAAAATGGAGATGGGTACACATAAAAGGGGCAGAAGTGGAGATGGGCACACATAAAAGGGGCAGAAATTGAGGCTGGGAACACATACAAGGGGCAGAAGTGGATTGCTGGGCATACATACAAGAAAAATACAGGATGGCTGGAAAGAATAACTGGAGACATTCAGGTTCAGGAAAGGATGATTAGAGGCATATAGTGCTGGAAAGAATGACTGGAGGCATACAGAGGCAGGAAAGGATGATTAGAGGCACATAGTGCTGGAAAGAATGGCTGGAGGCATTCAGGAAAGGATGATTAGAGGCATATAGTGCTGGAAAGAATGACTGGAGGTATACAGGGGCAAGAAAGGATGATTGGAGGCATATAGTGCTGGAAAGAATGACTGGAGGCATACAGAGGCAGGAAAGGATGATTAGAGGCACATAGTGCTGGAAAGAATTGCTGGAGGCATTCAGGAAAGGATGATTAGAGGCATATAGTGCTGGAAAGAATGACTGGAGGCATACAGGGGCAGGAAAGGATGATTGGAGGCATATAGTGCTGGAAAAAATGGCTGGAGGCATTCAGGAAAGGATGATTAGAGGTATATAGTGCTGAAAAGATTGATTGGAGGCATACAGGGGCAGGAAAGGATGTTTGGATGCACATAGTGCTGGAAAAAAATGTCTGGAGGCATCAGGGCTAGATTGAGGGCCATGTGGGCCTGGGACTGAAAATTATCGAGGGCCGACACTATATAGTATGCTTTGGAGGGGGATGTCAGTCCCGAACATTCATCCTTTTGCACTGCAGTGTCTCTGGGCCTATTTTCAGAAGGAGGCCTGGGACTGTTGTTAATCTAGCCCTGAGAGGCATACAGGGGCAGGAAAGTTTGTATTATATGGCAATTATTATGATGCAGTCTGTATTTTATGGTGGTAGCTAGTTCAGGGAATATCTGGGAGACTCCCGGAATTTGGGTAGTTCTCCCAGTATCCCGGGAGAGCCAGCAAAGCTCCCGCAAGCCCCGACCAGCTCAATTACAACTGTAAAATCCCTAGAGGTTGACATCATCCCATGTAACACTAGAGATTACATGAATGATTGGCAGGGACGGGGCTTATTGGCACAATTTGCATAAATGGTGTCCTTAAGCCCCGCCCCCTTGCTGCAAGCTATGGCTTCCCTCCGGGTTCTTCTGGAGGGAAGCTTTACAAAGTCGGCAACCCTGAGATAGTTTAATAGGGTCTGATTTCCAATGGAGGGGAGGGAAGTCAGATCAGGGGTATAGTTTTCAATAGGTGCTGTAATCAGAACGGGTCAAAAATTGGGGTTTAAATTGGGGGGGGACTGATATTTCATTTGGGATAGATCTTTTATACCTGTGTACTGTTTGTTAATATGCTGCAGGGGCCTCTACAGTTTAGTTGGCATTGTTCTCCCACAAATCCTAATCCGGCCCTCCCCATTATCAAGAAGTTCTGTCACAAAACCTTTGGATCTTAGTATAAGAAACACAGCAAATCTGACATTACCATGTTGATCCTGGTGCGCGAACCTCTGACTGATAGTGGAGTGACTTTTCTGTGAGAGCCCTAGTTAAAGGTAGGAGGTTTATTCTTTATATATATATATAAGCTGCAGACACCTGATGGGGGATACTGGGCGGTCTGGAGACATGGTGGGGATATGGGGGGGATGCAGACACATGATGGGGGATACTGCTTTTTTGTTTCTGTTTTTGATGTGCCGTGGAATTCTAACAAAGGGCTTAGATGTGCCGAGGGTGAGAAAAGGTTGAGGAGCACTGGGGTAGATGATAGTCCTAATGTGTGAGGAAAGTTATTTCAGAGAGCATGTGCAGCCCAGAAGAAGTCCTTTACCCAGAAATCAGATCTTATATGAAATGTAGATGAAAGTTGATACAGTTCAAAGGAGCTAATATATATAAAAAGGGAAGGTATGTATTTGGGTGCAGTCTTGTTGATGGATTTGTAGGTTTGTAAAGGTTTTTTTGAACTTCTGGAAAATTTAGGCAACCAAATATACAGACTGACAGGGTGGAAAATCAGTCTAACTGCTGCATGCAATATAGATTGTAGGGGGTAATTATTATTGGGGGAGTCAATAAGCAGGGCATTACAATAATTAATAGGGGATGATCACTGAATAAATGACAGTTTTGCAGTTTCTAGTGTGAAGATATGTGTGCATTCTGGAAAGGCATTTGTTTGTGTGATTGTTTTTGATGTTTCTAACATCTAATTTAAATAGATTGTATGTGGGGCTCAAAGGAAGGTTTAAAGTCAAGTACAACACCTAGGCAGCAAGCTTGAAGTGTATAGATATTGTGTCAAGGCTGGCAGAAGTAAAGTAGTTACTTGTAAAGCTGGGCACACACTAGAGCGATTATCGCTCCCAGCATGTGGCTGCCGATAAACGGGACGATTTTCCCCTGGGGGAAAGGTCCCGATATCGGCTTTGTTAGTTTTAAACACTTCTAGTAAATGCCAACAGCTGCATTCTGTCAAGATCTTGTGAGCCAAGGAAGAATTAATGGCTTTGAGACAGTCACGCAGATGCTGGTAAACTTTGCAAATGGCATTGACATTGCTACAGGTTGATGAGTCTTCCTTCTCAGCTGAATAAAAAGAAGAAAGGAATTGACTTGTGTAACTATTTAGCAGTATTGTGGGAAGACATATAAAAAAATAAAGAATTTAGTGGGGTCTTCACTTTAACTCCTTCACTGCTAAGGTTCTTTATGCTGCGTTGTTTTTTGTAGGGATGTCACACCCTTTCGTATGGAGTTACGTAGATCAGAATTACGATGTGCAACATCTGCCGCGTTAATGCGCAGTGAGTTCCCACAGCCAGATTTACGCATGCAGAATGTGTAACTTAGCTGTCGTTATTAAGTCTGGATCTGGCCCTTAGTTTATAGCTTGTGTGGAATAATAAAAACATCCCCTAAATTTCTCAGGTGTGTAAAAGTAATGGGGACTGATCCATTAGTTTGGGGAGAAAGGGCAAAACAGGTACAGCTCGACTAAACCATTTTGCAAAGTAAGGGGTGCTAATTGATGTCCATGCAGGGAAAATACTTTTTGCACATAGAACTCAAATGCTGCATAGCTTTATGTTTCATCTAAGAAACTTCACCTCTCAACTCTAATTCTGCTTTCACTATGTAAATTTGCCTCCCCCTGCAGCTCAACATGGTATTGCTCAGGTCTATGCTTGCACCTAAAAAAAAAGATATAAGTGCAACTCTGGATCCGCCCAATGGAGCCGTAGTCAGTTATATTAAAGGAATATACCTTTTGGTGTTTTCCATTATCTGTTCTTTTATCTAAACTCATTTTACAGCATTTTACAGTATTAAGTACTGAAGAGGAAAACTGGTGGAAAATTTACAACTGGGCAAACCATATTGAATTGTAGGGGAGACCATTTTCATCTGTTGAGGACCCAAACCACTGAGTTTCAAAATGGCAGCTACCATATCGTCCCAGATTTGTATGCATCGTTATAGAAACAACCGCAAAATGACCGCAATAATCGAGTGGTGGTGAGAAATCCATTGTATAACCTGCAGGAATCCATCAGATAAATTGGCGTGATTGTTATCAATGTACCATAATTAACTTGATAACTTACATACACGACCAAATGGTATAAGAATTCATTCCATCTACAAAAGAACAACTATGATGATCTTATATTTAATTGTATAGAGAGAATTATACAATCTAATTTAGTGTGAAATATGAATAAAATTTTCCTGCCCGACAAAAGTAAATATAATCTTGGGCTACAATTATATTTCCCAGTTTTTAGCGCACAAGAACACTATGGACCGAAGCTCAGAGGCGGAACTACCATTGGTGCAACAGGTGCAATGGCACCGGGGCCCATGCTGATACAAGGGCCCACAGCCATCATCACTGCACCTTCGAAGATTCCCACCAGGTTACCTGGGATATCATCAGGGCCAAAGCATATTTTTTGCACCTGGGCCCACAGCTCGCTAGTTCGGCCTCTGTGTCAAAGCAACATAGTACATAGATATACAGCGGCTATTGCAAGAAGTAGTACAGACAGGGATCAGCCGAAACCGCACTGTGTGAAACGCGGCTTCGGCTGATTCTTATCTGTATTACTGCCTGCAATAGACGCTGCTGTATATCTATGTGCTATGCTGCTCTGACACCTTTGATTGCTTCAAAGCTGTTAGAGCAGCATAGTACATATATATATATATACAGTAGCGCCTATTGCAGGCAGTAGTACTCGCAATAACCGCTGCTGTATATAAATGTACTATGCTGCTCTGACCGCTTTGATGGTATCAAAGCGGTCAGAGCAGCATAGTTCTAGCCCTGCCCCCCATCTTCTGCTAGGATTATCGTTCCCAGAAGAGGAGGTGTATGGTACAGATAATGGGACATTTCCCTAGCGGGAAATCGTCCTGTTTATCGGCCCACCCTCTGCTGGGACCGATAATCGTCCTAGTGTATCCCAGCTTTAGAAAGAAGGAAGAAAAATATAGATGCTACAGTATACTCTGACAACATAATCTCTGCTATCGCTGGGGCTTCTTATTTAATCCACAAATTCCACCTGATAATCCAGGTGTTGTAAAACCACATGTTCATTCTTATTTACCAGGTATCAGCTCTGCCTATGCTGTTAAATTATGCTGAGACACATAGTTTTACAACACCTGAAGAGTCACAGGTTGGCCATGCCTGCACTAGAACAAGGTCAAGAACTCTAGGACAGTTCCTGCTGCTACGAACATACGTACTTTGATATTCTATATTCATCAGTACACTTCCCCTGATCTCCTCCGTGCAGAAGGTAGTTAGAAGGACTGCGCCCTACTATTAAGTATTCTGCACAGAAACCCTTCTGACCAGAATTTAAATGACTAGATCTCGTACACATGGTGAGTGTGCCAGCCCTTCTTGCAGACACTGAATTACACATGGAATGCAGCATTGGGCGGACGATGCAGAATTACTGCAAGTGCAGTATATGTTAACAGATGACTTACGCACCTAGCAAGTCTCCTTTCTTTGTTAAGTCTGCATATGGCTTATAGAACTTCTTCTAATAGATATCTACAGATTAGACTCTTGTTCCTTTGCAAGCCCAAAGTCATTGGTATTACTGATACCTGCTAAAATCTATTTAACCTTTGGTCTAAATATTCTTGAGTCTCTCTCCCCTATCCCCACTTATCCTAAAGCATATTTAATGTAATTCCAATTTTTTTCACCAAGCTAATCACAAATTTAATAGTCAGCTATCTTCCACTCCCCCCTTTTCCCTTTCTCCTACCTTAGCCTAAGTTTAGGTCCTAAACAGGATGCCCTCCCTCATGGAAGTTATATCCTAATTCACTGACAATTGCTATGCTTTTTCTCTATTGTCTCCCTATTGGGAGTCTGCATTACATGGGGCATCCCCAGTTTTCATGTTATAAGGGTTTTCTCATGTTATAAAGATGTTTAGGGAGGGTCAAATTCAGTTAGCTTTGCATCCTCTTTATTTGCTGTGAGAAGCAAATTTTGTGTATTTTTGGGGGGGAATTTTTATGCGTACCCCAAATTTTTTTTTATTAATTTTCATACCGTACGTCACGGCTTTTTCCCCTCATTGCGGCTAATTTAATCCGGCCCTATGTGTCAGCACATGCATAAAAATGAGGTTTAGTTCACAAAATAGCTGTATTGGGTTAAGCTCACCTGCCCAGCGTCAAGGCACCTCCTGTAGGTGAATCCCTATTCTTTTGCTATATTTGTACTTAGGCGGTCTGTATTAAGACACTCCTGCCATTTAAAAAGTGTGCAGTGGCCATATTGGTGAGGGGTCAGACTCCCAAAGTAAAAAAGTTAACTGCGCATGTGCACAGCAGATGCTGCGCATTGTAACTCTGATTATACGTGACTTGTACGTAACTCCGTTTTATAGGGCATGACATCCCTATGCAAGCCGAAATTACTCATTGTGGGTGGTGGGTGGCATTTAAATTGTACAGTATGGGCTGGGTTCGGCACTTATGTATGACAAGGCGATATGTACGACCAGAGATACGCAAGGAAAAATTAAAGTAGGTTCTGAATACGTAAGTCAGCTAAGTTATGTGTGTGCAAGGGGAGTGCCAGGGATGGATGGAGGGATGACTGTCCTTCTTGAAATGAGTCTCCTGTAGAAATATAAAATCACCTGTAAGAGACTAAATAGACCTATGTTGCAGTAAATATTTTTAAGGGGTGTTCAACCCCTTGGCATTGATGGAAAGAAAGGTGAAGGACATAGTGCCTCAGCAGAAAAGGGATTACAGCAGATTGAAAAACTGGTGAGGTTGTATAGCATAGAAAGAAGAGAAAGAGAGTCAGAAAAAAAGAGAGTAAGAAAGGTACAGGGAAATGGGTGACAGCGACTCCGCACCTAGTAAGAGAGTAAGTACTTTGAGTAAGCCCTAAAAGGAGGAGAAAGGCACAACTAACAGAGATTAGAAGGGATTTCCAGCCAGGCTCAGGGGTAGGGGTGACCAATGAGAATATGGGTAATTCCAAAATGGATGAGGTAGAAAGGAGGAACCAGTGACTCCCTCTCCAGAAAAAACCCTAGTATGGGAGGAGGTGGCCTGGTAGGAAGAGGAGATGGTGAGACCACCCACCCAGGAAAGAATATAGCTAAACAATACAGAAAAAAAGGAATATAATGGTAGCGCTCATAGGGCTGGAGTAAACCATGTTGATTTCAAGGGAACCAAGTTAATTGTATTCTTTGCATGCAGGGATATATCTTTAAATTGCTTACTGCACACAGATACTGACCAGCTTTACTATCACACTGTTATTTAGACTTGAGATAGGAAACATCACCTCTCACCTCTAATACTGTTTGCAACAGATGAAATATGACTCCCCAGAAATCAACATGGTTTAGCCCTTGAGTAACTAAGTTCATGCACTTAAAAAGGTCTGGATCCAGTCCATAGTCTCTTGGGGTGGAATAGTGGGAATTGTAGAGGTGGCGAGCTGCTGATAGATCTGTTCCCAACTAACGGATGTAATGGATGGCGCTCAAGTCTAAATATAAGTGGTGCAGATAAATGTGAATGTGGGGATGGGGTAGTGCAAGGGGTAACGGATGGTGGGAGAGATGGAGGGGGAGTACTGTGGCAAAGGGTAGTTCCAACAGGGTGAAGATAGAGTCTGTGTAGTCTGTAACAAGCTGATGAGTCCTGGTATGGTGTAGGGAGAAGGAGGTCAAGCGAGGCAAGTCTTGTGTAGCTGGGGTAGGTACTCAGGTGTAAGTCGGTGATGAAGTAGCGTTGACCATGAAGTAGGGGAGAGCTTGTAGCAGGAAACAGATACTGGTGGGTGGTAAGCATGAAAAACAGAGGGAGAGAAAAAAAACACTCCAATCCAATGTAGTAATTAGTGACAATCAAAGGTATAAACAGGTAATGCACTTACAATAGAGTATTAAGTCTGGGCTTATAATCACACCAGTGGTTGGTGTTACTGTTAGCCTGCTGTTCCCAGGTCAAAAGTACCTCAAAGATACCTCCTCTGCTTGGTTTCTCGTTTGGCTGGTGGTCTCTTAGGTGTAATGGTCTCAGTGTCCATCTGGCTGCAGCCGAACCAGCAGACCAGTGAACCTCAATTTCCAAGGTGCAGTTTGAGAGGAATGCAATGTCCTTTCGGAGCTCGCCTGCAAATTTCTCTAAAATCTCAGCCACAAAGAATCATCATCATCATCAAATGAAAAACAGGCACCTGGGGCCTCTTGTACAGAAGGTGAGAGCGGCGGTGAAGGTAAATCAGGTCACGATTCCTTTCAGGACAGATGTGATAAAATCCCTCTCTGAACTCCTCTCTTGCCAGTGAATACAGTGGGGTCTGAGTGAATACCAAGTAAGTATGCTGCCCGGTGGGCGAGGTCAGGGGATTTACAGCATACTAACTGTAATAAAAGCTAGTAGGAGCTGAGTTCAGCTAGTTGATGGTTTTGTGAATTGTTGATGATCTGTATGCCAGTTTCCTCTTTTCTTATAGTTGTTTTACTTGGTCTTTTTGATTTTTCTTTTACCCTGTTTTTTTCATTTCTGTATCTTTTCCTCCTCTCCTCTTTCTTCTTTTTTTTCCCCATCTTCCTTTTAAATTTTTATGTTTATTTTTTTTATTTCATTTTGTTTTTATCTGTTTTATTTGTTTTTCCTTTTTTCTCCTTTTTCCTTTTTTTTTTTTTTTAAACATATCTTTATTTGAGCAATGTGAAAAAACAAACTGTCACATCGATAAAAACAGTAACCAACATATGCATGTCTTTACATATCTGCAAAATAGTCATGAAAACATTCCAGATACAGAAATATCATAAAGCACAGAAATTGCAATGAGCAAGAAAGGAGTTGCATATGAAAGCGAAAATTGTTTCAGAGCCATCTGGCGTCCTCCCCCACCTAGAGTAAAGTATTAATAAGTGCGACATGTGGAGAATTCGGAAGAGAAGACAGTGCAAAATCAATTAAGGTTTGGAATTGGCTGGTTACCCAGAAGTGTTCTGTTTTCGTACCATGGGGTAGTTTGGAAACAAGCACGCAATTGTGCTTGCGTTTGCAAGGGAAGTGTTAAAATGTATCTTTCCCAGGTGTGAAAAAGTGTCTTGACCGATTTTTCTTTTGTAAGGGTTGCTTCCAACCATTCCATCCGAAACAAATACAAAAGTTTTTCACAAAATAAGGTAACATTTGGAGGTTTATCTTGTACCCACGTTTGCAGAATGCACTTCTGGGCAACTGCTGCGATAATGGTGAGCATTCGTTTGGTAGCTTTTGGGATTTTGACAGTCTGATCCAAGTGTCTCAGGACCGCCCACTCTGGGGTAAGTCGGACCTCATCCACGAGATGCGCAGTTGAGAAGATACAAACTTGTTTCCAGAATCTTTTAATGTGTGGACAATCCCAGAGACAGTGGAACAGAGTAGCCTTTGGCGTACCACATTTAAGGCAAGTGTGTGTGTCAGCTAGACCCATTTCAAATCTCCAATCAGGGGAGATATAGCCTCTATGGTAGATATTCAGCGTCATTTCGCGGTATGTGCTTGCCTTAAAAATATCTTGGGAGTAAGCTAACGTTTTCATAAGTTGGTCTATCTCCAAATGGGGAAAAACTGTCAGCCAATATGAAAGGCCTGTTTTTATGCTAGCATGATCCATAGTATCACATAGGATGTGGTAGTGTAGGGAGATTGTCCCTTTTTCATGTGGCGGATTCATTAATAGCCTGTCAAGATCATTTTGCCAATCTATATCCCCCAACTCATGGACAACCTTCTGTGCGTAATGTAGTGCTTAATGAAGTGCAAACGTGTGTATGGATGAAATGTTGTGCGTTTCTTGTATTTGAAATACAGATTAAAGTGATTTTCTGTGTGGTATAGTGAGGTCTCGTATTGTGGTGAGTTTGTTTCTGGCCCAGCTGTCAAACGGATAACCTGCTTCCCCATGTTGGAAGTCTGGGTTTTTCAAAAGGGGAAGAAAAGGAGTATATTTGTTATTTAAGCCTTCGGCCTTTCTGACTCGCTTCCACGTGGACCAGACTGACATTAATAAGGGGTTATTTTGGATGTCTTGAGATAAATCAACACGCGAGCAGTGAAGAAATGAGGCAAGAGAGATATTGGGAAGGAAGGATTGTTTAAATGGTGTATTGGAGTAGTGTTCCGTGTTATTTAGCCAATCTCTAATAAATAGAATATTACTGGCATAATTGTACAATTTTAAATTGGGAAAGTTTAT
The DNA here is from genome assembly GCA_011038615.1 of Limnodynastes dumerilii. Taxonomy (NCBI): domain Eukaryota; kingdom Metazoa; phylum Chordata; class Amphibia; order Anura; family Limnodynastidae; genus Limnodynastes; species Limnodynastes dumerilii. The sequence goes on along the minus strand of WWET01000851.1, from coordinate 214,031 downwards.
ACCTCCATTAGTGCGATGTTGTTGCAGCTTAACGAGAGCTATTCTAGGGCGTTTTCCCTGCCAAATTTCAGAACGAGCTATTCTGGGGCGTTTTCCCTGCCAAATACAGTTTCGGAACGATTTATTGAGTAAACGCTCGTCTGTAGACGGGAGGTTTATGGGCAACATTTGTAAGGGGTATAATAGCTTGGGGAAAAGTATCATTTTTATTAGACTCGAGCGTCCTGAATATGACAGTGGTAGGTTGCGCCAATTTGACATGGTCGCGCATACTTCCGTGATTAAGTGACGCATATTGTCAGAATACAAGTTATGATGTTTTTAGGGAGAGTTAGACCCAGATATACCAGGGAATGTTTAGCCCAAATGATTTGAAATTGGTTGTGCCAGACAGGACGCTCATCCCGCCCCAGCCATAAGGCAATAGATTTGGAGGGGTCAATAGTAAAACCTGAGATTTTTCCAAAATCCTGGATAAGATTTAGAATTGCATGGAGGGAGCCCAACGGGTCGGAAATGTAAAGCAATAGGTCGTCCGCAAAAGCAGTTAATTTAACAGTTTTACTACCAATGGTAATGCCCTTGAAGTCGGGCGAGTCCTGCAATAATCGTAGCAACGAGTTGAGGGCAAGGTTAAATAAGAGGGGAGAAAGTGGGCAACCTTGCCTAGTGCCTCTCGTCATGATCATTGGTTCTCCTCTACAGCCATTTATAATGAGATTAGTGCTGGGGGATAGGTATATATAATCGATAAATTTGGCAAATGTATTACCAAAGTTCCGGTATATGAAGATGTCTTGTAGATGAGGCCAAGACACTTGGTTGAAGGCTTTCTCGGCATCTAGGCTGAGCAGCATTGTAGGGGAACTAGGGGATGGCACGGCGGCAGCGGCCACTATGGCAGCCACCGCCGTGCGCACTGCTTTGAACGAGTGCCTACCATGGACAAATCCCATCTGGTGAGGGGTAAGGAGTGAAGGGAGGACAGACTGCAGTCTGTCTGCCATAATTTTGGCCAGTAATTTAAAGTCCTGGTTTAGGAGAGTAATGGGCCTATAGGAAGTAACCGAGTCAGCGGGTTTATTTGGTTTGAGGAGCAGGATGGTGTGCGCCTGGTTAAACGAAGGGTAGGGAGGGTGTTCAGAGTGTAGGGTGTTGAATAAATGTGTGAGAGTTGGGAGTATGTCGGGTTTAAGAGTTTTATAAAATTCCGCCGTGTATCCGTCAGGACCCGCGGATTTATTATTACGCAATGTTGTGATAGTTTTAGTTATTTCGGTTTCTGCTATTTTTGAGTTTAAGAATTCTTTTTGAACTTCCGTAAGCTTAGGCAAGTGTATTTTATTTAGTAGAGTTTTACGTAGTTCCTGGAGATTTGGAGTGGCTGTGTACAATTTTGTGTAATATTGGTGAAATGCAGATTGGATATCTTTTAGGGAGGTGGTGGACGATTGTGATGATAGATCTGTGATTTTTAAAATATCATGTCTCTTACGATAGTTTTTGACCATGTTTGCAAGGAGCTTACCAGGCTTGTTCCCCCACCTAAAGAATTTACTTTTAGAGTACTCTTGACCTACTTGAGCTTGGGACAAGAGCAAGCTCTCGAGGATCTGCCTGGAGGTCTGGTACGTTTGCAAATTACTGTCGGTAGGATCGGCAGAATATTTGGCAAAATGGGTACTAACCTCGGAATATAACCTCTTATAATTTTCTTTAAAAGCTCGTTTTTGCTGTCCTTGATATGATATAATATGGCCTCGTAAGACTGCCTTTGCAGATTCCCAGAACAATATGTGGTTGTCCTTATGTATTTCGTTATCATGTTCATATTCTCTCCATTTGTTATTTTAAAAAGTTTTGAAAACATCTGAGGTGTACAAATGGGATGGAAATCGCCAAAATCTTTCACGGGAAAGCATCTGGCTAGGGAGGAAGGCTAAGGAGATAGGGGCGTGATCAGAAATAAGTATATTATGAATGTTTGTGGACGTGAGTCTTGAAAACAAGTTATTGCTCACAAGGATGTAGTCGATTCGTGAAAATGACCTATGAACTGCAGAATGAAACGTAAAACTATGGTCTTTGGGATTGCATATTCTCCAGGGGTCTGATACGTGATGTGTAGTTTTGAGATATTGGATATGATTGTGGCTTTGGTGCATATGGGAGGGAGCGGGGGGGATCTGTCCATGATAGGGTCGTCCACTGAATTGAAATCCCCAGCAATGATGGTATTCGGGTTGTCATGCTGCAGAAGAAGGGTGGATATAGCAAGGAAGAAATCCTGTGGTGGCGAATTAGGGGCATAAATGTTTAAAAATGTGAACCTCTCCAACCCGATGAGCACCTCCAGCAATAGAAATCTGCCCTGAGGATCTCTAACCGTTTTCAATATCTCATATTGGAAATTTTTATGGAAGATTATAGCCACCCCTCTGGTTTTATTCGTGAAATTAGCCAATATGGATTCAGCGACCCAAGGGCCCTTTAGGGTATTTTCACTCTGAGACCAGTGGGTTTCTTGTATAAACGTTACGTCAGGGGACAGGGATTTCAGGTGTGTCTGTACTTTACGTCGTTTAATTGGGGAGTTGAGACCTCCCACATTCCATAAGACCAATTTTATTGTTGGCAAGGTGTTGGTGGGAGATACGGGTGGTATGTGGTGAGGGTGTATATTAAAGTGGGTCATAGTGCCAGGTATTTGTGGTATTAGTTGCAGTTGTACACATAATTATCAGTAGATGATAAGTGGGGTAATAGACAGCGGAAGCACCAGATGGCCCAAAACCTGCAAACAGGAACATTGATAAACAGAAATACAACACATTGCTCTTACTCCTACTTTTTCTAAAATTTTCCTCCAAGATTGAGAAAGTATCCTTGATAGAGGATACGGTGAGAAAACACAAACCAATATAAACAATATAAAACCAAAAACTGCCATAAGGGCAACTATATGTATTATGTCTAATTATGGAGACATAAAGTTAGGATGGTGCCGGAAAGGCTAAGAGGGTGGGGTGGGTGGCTGGGGGGGGGGGGGGGTGCGGTTAGCTGAGGATGTAGGGCCATCATTTCCTAAGTTAAATCCTTTTTTTTTGTTTTGTTTTTTTTGTTTTACAATTTTATGAACACTGTGATGAGTGGATGCAAGGATGAAGTTCTAATAGCTAAGTAGAGTAGGAGGAGCTGATTTAGGAAGCTGCAGAAGGAAGCAGGGTAAAGGTCTGGCTGCAAATTGGGTTGGTTGCAAATAATTGTGCACTTTACACCTTGTAAGTCCTGACCTCCATGATCACTGGATCAAAAAATAAAAAAAATTAAAAAAGAGGTAGATGGAATTGTGTTCCTAAGAGCACCAGCACCAGTTCCAGAGCCACGTGGGTAAGATGGCCAGTGCCTTAACCCCCACAAGAGCAATTTCCCACTGCTGGGTCTAGAATAGAACAATGGAGGATTGAGCGGTCAGGAGATGAGCTCGGGGTTAAATACACCGCTCCACCACAACCTAGCAGATGATAGTCACTACAGGTGTGTTGTAGCTCCAAATAGCCGATCACAGCAGCTCCTTTGCAGAGGGTCCGGGGTCTGATGGCGATCCATGGATAGATCACAAGCTTCAGCCAAATAAGCTAGAGGCACCAGGAAGATATGGAGAAGGCAAGTGAGGATTGGAACCAGTGGAAGTGGAAAACCGCAGGCCTAGCGGGGAGTGTCGTGGGACGACATGATGTTTTCGGGAAGAACTCAGACAAAGTGTAATCATTTTCCTGTAAGATTGACCAACTGACCACATAGGAGAGGATGGAAGGAAAAATGAAAAAAAAAAAAACTGCTGGAAGTAAAATCAATAGATGAAAATATTGGCTTTTTTATGTAGAGCTGATGCGACCATCCTCATGCAAAGCCAGACCACGCCCCCGAGACTAGGTTATATTTTAAACATGGGGTTCTCAACCAGTAGTACTAGTACCACTGGTGCTACTTGGACCATTGTCATGTTGTACTCAGAGCAACTGGTCAAGGTTGTAAGGAGGTATGAAAAAAAATGGCCAGGGACATCATTTATAAAATATCTTGATATCTTGGGGGCTAAATGGTATATATACAAAATGCTCCTTAAAATCACTACAAAAATATGTAAACAAAAACAACAAAAGCTATAAACAAAAGAATACATTTGTTGTGAGAGGGCTTTGCATTAAGTTATGTACTTATCTTAAAAAGCAGAAAGAGGCGCAAAATCAAAGCTTTAGAACTCAGCCATAAGACTACATTAGATAGAAAGTCTTTGCACTTACACTCTAAATGAGGTAAGCCAATAATAATGATAGATTTAAACTTTCTATAAGACGCTGTTAGTGCAAATACTTTCATTTCAGCAATAAGACAGGTAAAATACTAGCTAGAGCACTGAGGAATCAGCGAGCTCAAGGATTCATTCCCAAAATGAAAGACAAAGCAGGGGCCCTGCATCACGACACACACTGATGATAGCAAAAATCTTAACAGACTACTACCAAATATTGTACAATATTCTCTGACTACCCTGGAGAAAGTTGCAGCTAGGCAGAAGAAAGTCTCTGAGTACTGAATAAAGTCATAGTACCATAAACAGAATTAGAATAATTTTAAAGGTAAGAGGAGGACAAAATGATGGGAAAGAATACAATAAGAATACAAACAATACAAAAACACAGGGAGAAAAAACCAAAATGGGATATGCCACATATTAAAAATAAATAGAGCCACGGGTCTCTTCATGTGTATAACATTAGTATGTGAAAAAAGCCTCAGCTTTCAGGTAAGTCTAGGCCATATTTGAGTATGCTCAAATATTTTAGTGATATGCTCTTGTATGGATGTTTCTAGCTGTGCAATATACAGTATATGCCCCATTCCTAGTGAAATCTCTCCACACCATTTTCAATATCAGGCAAAGTTGCCTGTCTATGAAAATATAGGTTCCGTAACAGGAGACTCTTTATTGTCACCATAAGGGAATGTGTGGATGAGATCCATTGGTTTAATATATTTTTTTTTTGCAACAGTGACCACCATAGTAAGTATAGGAAATTGAGAAGTCCTATGCAGAAACATCAGCCTAAACATTTACAGAGTGAAAGTATTATTAATGAACTGTATAATTTTATTGCAGAATCTCACAATTTTTCTACATTTTCAGAAATTATGGAAAAAGTTAATGCTGACCTGCATGCACTTAAAACAACAGCCCAGATGCTCTGCTACCATATGCTTTCTCTGGTTGGGTACAATATGCATACTATGAATGGTTTTAAGATGAACTTCTTGCAATTGGGCTGTGTGTAACAACTGCATGGCTGATGTTTAAGTAATGTTGTGAAAATAAGTAACAACTTAAGAGGTTTGCCAGAAACCCTAAAAGACACAGCTTTGATGGACTCTCTGAGTACTTTACCGACACTATTAAATACTGGGGATCGCTACTCCCTTTTGGTGATCGAACGGGCACACCACCTTGGTCCACCGTGGGAAAATATGGATATTAGACCGCGACCAATTATTTTTAGATGCCTAAATTATCTGAACAAAGAGGAACTTTGGTCGGCGAGCAAAAGGAGCAACGGTATTGTTTGGTCGGAAACTGCGCCTATTCCAGGATTACTCCATGGAAGTCTCTAGAGCTAGAAAAGACTTCGTTGAGGTCTGTATCAGCCTTGTCAAAGGGGGAACTAAATTTGCTTTATATATCCAGCCTGCCTTTGCATCTTTAACGGATCGGAATACAAAGATTTTCTCTCACCACATGAAGCGAAAAGGTTCCTGAATGACAATGCCCTTTGTTGGCAAACTCTCTCTCCAGATATAGCTTAGACAGTTTAATATTGCACTTCATTATAGAACGCTGCTCATGCTGTCGCACTTATTTTATCACTTGATTGAGAGGTGTTTGTGTGGTAGATGCACAGGGTTTAAGATGCTGGACTGTTATTTCTGTGTCTTTTTCTTACCATCTCCGGAAGTACCTTCCTCCCCTCAGAACTTTTAATTGATTTAGAATGAGAGTCGTTGTCTCTCTTTACATGTTCTGGTTCCTGTTTTCCTCTTCCCGGATAGGGATGAGTTATGTTATTGTTTTTGATGTTATGGTCGATGATCTGGTCTGTCTGGTTTACCGGTTTTGGTACACGAGATTCCTTATGCATTGAGGGTGTGTCATCCTTTTTACTTTACACAATTACCAATGGGAATTATTAAGCATCATTGTGTCTTGGAATGTAAGAGAAATAGAGTCCTCACTTATATTAAGAAGCTAAATTTAGATGCTATACTGATACAGGAAACCCATATGCTAGATCCGGAGATTTACCCATGGCTATCAAGTGTCAGTATCTGCTCCAGAGCTAGAGGGGTCCCTATTCTAGCTTGTAAAGGCCTCCCAGTTAAAATATACTCTAAACGCCTGGACAGGACTGGTAGGTACATTATTCTTGACATTACTCTTAAAGGCACTAGATTTGTGTTATGTAATATTTATGCTCCCAATTTATATGACAAAAATCTTTTCCTGAAACTATTTTCTCTTTTATATGTTTACATGGATGCCAATTTAATTGTGGGTATGGATTTTAATATGGTATTGTTCACTCTTATGGATAGGCAATGTTCCGCAACAATCCCCAGGAAGCAACCCAAATTGGGAATATCACAATTCTCTAATACCGCTTTCACATCAACACCTTTGAAAAACCCGGTATTTTGTACCCGGGTTTTTTCTGGCAGCATTGCCGTGTCATTTTCAAAACCGCATTATAAGTCCAGCCAAAAACCCGGGAATTTCCCGGGTCTGTCCTTTTCACATTACCACCAAATAACCCGGGTCTGCCTTTAAAGTAAAGTGTCAATCATTCCAGATAGTGGTTTTGATTGGCTTAAAGAGTGACGTCATTTAAAGGGGACGTTACTGTTGCACATACAGATGATGTCAGCATCCAGTGGCCATTTTATTTCCACTGTCCTTGATGATGGCTGACGAGCTAGTGCTCTGTAACCCTGACATCATGGTTTTGTGGTATGTTTTGCTGCTTTCAACAGCAAATGAAAGCTTGTTCCAGCTGCTGACACTGTGCCAGATGTTGCACTGTGATTTGCAGAGGAAAAGGGCGCAATTGTGGACGCAGAGGCAACACGCTTGTCATCAGTACTTGCGCAGGAGGAGGTCGTACATCAGGTCCAGCCTCATGTCCATCTTGAGGTTCAGCACACTGACAGAGCGAAGTTTGTGGGTCAGAGACCGTGGTCACGGTGAGGCTTTCTGGGCGACTGTGGAAGCCTTTGAAGATCAGCAGTGGATGGTGCACTTTCGTATGTCACGTGCGACCTTCAAGTATGTGTTGGACCTCGTTTCCCCTGCATTATCCCGACAGCGCACAAGATTGCGGGTTCCCATCCCACCATGGAGGAGGCTTGCCATTGTGTTGTGGTGGTACGCTACACCAGGCGAGTACCGCACCATCGCAAGTATGTTTGGCGTCGGAATATCCACTGTGTGCAAGCTTGTGCATGAAGTCACAGACACATTACTGGAAGTGCTGTACCATCGGTTCATTCTCACGGTCAGCGTCTGGATGAAACCGTACACGGCTTTTTGAGACGCGGTTATCCCCAGTGTGCTGGAGCCATAGACGGTACTCACATCCCCATCTTAGCTCCAGGACATAACCCTGCGGATTACCACAATCGCAAAGGCTGGCATTCGATCATTCTTCAGGCAGTTGTGGACCATAAGTATTGGTAAGTGTGTTATGCGATATACGATGTGCCATTGCTTTGCGTATGTGTTTTTGCATTTAAATGTAATTAATTATATCCATTTCCCCCCCCCCATAGCTTCCCCGATGTCTTTATTGGCTGGCCCGGACGTTCCCACGATGCCCGTGTGTTGGCTAATTCTGACCTGTACCATCTGGCTGAGGTGGAAAGAGATGGCTACTTGTTCCCGAGAGAGGTAAATTGTCATACTTTTTTTTGGGAATGTGATTATGTGCTATTAACACCAAATTTTTTTCAGCCTGACGCATGCAGGGAGGAGTGTAATGGTAGTGTCATGCACTGCTATAGGATCTGCAAATGTTCATTGTGTTGTGTGCCCCTTGCAGCTATTGTGTAACAAACAGAAAACCTTTATGATGTACTTACACCCTTTTTCCTTTCTTTGCAGAAGTCCATCTTTGTTGGCGGTGTCGAGATACCAGTGCATATCATTGGAGATGCCGCCTACCCCCTGCGAAGATGGCTTATGAAGGGCTACACCCAGCACCATCACCTCTCTCCTGAACAAGTGCGCTTTACCCACAGTCTCAGCTCCGCTAGGATGGTGGTGGAGAATGCTTTTGGGCGTTTGAAAGGCAGGTGGCGGCGTTTAATGAAGCGCTGTGATATAGACAATCATTTAGTGCCTCATGTCGTTGCTGCCTGCTGCATATTACATAACATCTGCGAGATTCAGAGGGACCAGTTTTTACCAGAATGGAACCTTGTGGACTATAATGAACTGGAGCCCCCTGAGTCAGAACCTAGAGATGTTGAACGTCCCCACCATAGTGTCGAGAACATAAGATCCACCCTATCCCAAAACATTTTTTCCCTTGTTTGATGTTTGTAAAATAAACACATGTTTTTGTTGATCAAAAGACTTTTTATTGAACAACCTTTTCAGTATTGGCAAGTTACTTCTTGCCATGAATTAGTGCAAAAATTTGTACACAAAATCAACAGAACATTAAACTTTGGCCTTATGTCATGATGTTTCTCAAAACATAAAAAAAGTACAAAACTTTGATGTACAAGTGCAAAGAAACATATGTTTTCTCAACATAGATAAAGGAAACATAAGAACTTAAGAAACACGTATTATACCTACATAAGTGCTTCAAACATGGTTTCCAAGAATGCCAAACACAATACGAGAGTAGTGTACAAATATATGTTATGGTAACATAAGTAAAGGTACTATAGTAAATACTATATGGGTATACTATATGCAGACAACATTGTCTGTAAAAGTGCAACAACAAGAACTTACAACACGGTAACATAAATAGAACGCAGTCTTCTTGCATTAATAATTCTTAATGCAACACTATAAAAAAAAAAAAAGTTTCACCTATCGTAAACCTACAGTTGACAATATGAAATGTCCTGTGTATTAACATCAGGTGGGTGTTTTGGGTTGTGCGCTTGATGGCGCATTCCAGCGTAGCCAGAAGTATTGTGATGTCCAGCGGGTGTAGGAGGTTGTTGCGGCTGGAAGGAAGGCAAGGGGCCCGGAGCACCAGAGAATGTAGACTGATGCGGTGTTAAGGCACTTTGGTGGTGATGGGCAAAGTGTACATTGCTGTACTGCTTAGCGGGTGTGGCAGGCAAGGGTGTTGGATTAATTGTTGAAGTGCGCTGTAGCGCACCACATGGCCGTTGTTGCGGCGCACCACTGTATGCTGGTTGGTTACTTACCAGACAATGGAGGTTGCTTCATAGTGGAACTGCGCTGTTGCGCACCACATGGCCGTTGTTGTGGCGCACCACTGTATGATGGTTGGTTACTTGACCCATAATCCTCCTGCAGATCCACATAGTCGTGACCTCTGTGGGCACCGTGGGTTTCATCATTCCACATGTGCGGCTCAGCTCCGCCATCCCAAGCAGGTGGAGTTGGAGGCGGGGGTGGGTTTGGTGGAGCGGGGACATGGTTGCTGCTTCGCATAGAATGTATCATTTCGCGCATGAAAGCCGTGTTGGCCTCCCTGTTCTCCCTATTTATATCAGTGATGCGGTCAAGAAAGGCTTGCTGCAGCTGACGCTCATGTTCAAAATAGGACTTCATGCGGACCTCCTCCTGTTGCTGCATCACTCTGTCCATTTCGGACAACTGGTCAAACATGACTGCTGTCATTGCTTTGGTAGCCACCTCCACTCTGTTGAGCCTTTTCCTTTTTTTAGGAACATTAAAAACTGTGGAGAAAAAAAAGAGAAGTTTAGAACATTAACAAAAACTATGTTTGTATATCATTTTGTGGTGCAAGAGCAAAAAGCAGTTTGGCAATCCATTACGCTTGAGGCCTTAATTCTCTTGCGTTTGTTGCACTCTGCGACACATTTGTAAATTATGACATTTGTACCATGCTATGTTTAATCGTTGTGTATGCTGCTTCTACAGTTACTTGTCTTATATATGATTGCTGTCACATTGTAAAAATGTTCAAATGTAAAATTGCCCTACTACTGAAACTATTGGACTTTTACAAAATCATTATACTACTATGGAGGACTACTGAAAAAGAGAAAACAGCATCCTAAAATCTCCCTTCAATTGAACTATTGGACTTCAACAAAATCCTGGACCTGCAACTATTAAAAATATGGACATCCAATACAGTTTGCTAAACTTAAGAAAAAACAATATTTGAAAATGGAAATTGACGCACTTACCATTCCCTCGCAATTCACTTGCTGCATCCGGATCTTCATGCGTGGACGATGGGATGGAAGCCACGGATTTCTGTGTCTGCGTTACAGAAGCTTGCGTGGATTCACTGGGACTGTGGGCAAATGAACTGTCGTCCACCGAACTTTTGTCCTCTGCACATGAGGAATCAAGTGGAGTATCCTCAAAAAGGTCCGGTGAAGATGGTCGTGACGGCATGCTGCTACATCTTGCCGTATTCTCTTTTGAGGCCACTAAAGATGAGGACAATGCCACAGGCTCGCAGGTGGCCGAATTGCCGAAGACACTGTAGCACAGGTCATAAAATGGCCAGTTAAGCCGCCCGGAACCACTTTTCTTCTGGGCATCACGGACCTTTGAGAACTGTTTTCGCAGCGCTTTAAGTTTGTTGACAACTTGTTGCTGCATTTTAACAATACCCCTTTTCTCTAATAATTTTGCAATATTAGAATAAATAAGGGCATCTTTAACAGTTCCCGATATCTGCTGCCTTATTTGCTCATCTCCCCTGATTTGAAGGAGCTCTCTCACCTCCTCATCCTTCCAATGTGCCATCGTGCTGGGAAAACGCCAGGCAACATCTGATGACATCAGAATCCGTGCGCCAGCGCCAAGATAAGCATCCAATCAGGTTCCAGAAAGAAAAACCCATGTTCTAAATAAACTGGCCGCATTTTAAGAACCCACCCTTCCCAGGTTGAACACGGGAAAAACCCTTCTTTTTTCCCGTGTTCAAGTCTCTCGACCCGGGTCTCCCGGAAGTGGCGGTTTCACATCACCACCAAAAACCCGGGTTTTTGCAAAATGCCGGGTTTTTGATGAAAATCCCGGGTATTTGGTGGTAATGTGAAAGGGGTATAAATGGCTGAATGTTGTAGATATTTGGAGAGCTAGGCATCCCACTGAAAGGAACTTTTCATGCTTGTCGGCAGCCCATGGTACTTTATCTCGTTTAGACCATATCTTAATTTCTAAATCACTGCTATCAAGAGTTGTTATAGCTGAAATGGAACCTTTTACCATCTCTGACCACTCGGTGGTATGGATAAAGGTGGAAGGAGGTCTAGAAAGGAAATCGCACATTCAATGACGTTTTCCCACATACCTAATTCCATTAAATTTAAAGATATGCTGAGAGTGGCCTGGGAGGATTATAAGACGGCTAATGGGGAACACCTGTCTAACCCTCAGAATTTTTGGCAAGCTTTTAAGTCGGTGGTTAGGGGAACTACCATTTCTTATGTCTCTGCAGACAATAAAAGATTAAACAGGGAATAACTTTCATCCCAACAAAAATTAACAAGCAGATTTATCTTTCAGACCACGGACCAAACGTTACAGTGTCGCTGAGAAATGAATCAAACACCTTGGTCCAAGATGGACCAGGTATTGTTTCCACTCTTAAAACATTTTATGAACAACTTTATAGTCAAGGCCTCAGAATCGGTTTCCGATTCTGGGAAAACGTAACCTTACTGCGCATTTCCCAGGACCAAATTAAAACTCTAATCTCACCTATCTCTTTAAAAGAAGTACATAATGTCATTAATCACCTTAAGCCTCTGAAAGCTCCAGGCTCGGACGGACTTAGTGGAGAATTCTATAAAATATTGGTGCCATATATCAGCGACACTGTACAATTGCTTTTTAACTCCATACTTACTTCAAAATCTATCCCCCATTACTTTAATGCTGCTTCCGGCCTCTTATAGACCGATATGACTTTTTTAATGTGGACTATAAAATGCTTACTAAGATCCTGGCAGATCATCTGAAGATGTTCTTACCTAATATCATTCACCCTGACTAAACTGGATTTATTATGGGGAGGCATTCTGTGGTTAATGTCAGGAAAGTGATAGCAGTTTTGCAACATGTTGAATCTTGTTGGGATACGGTCCCCAGGTTGATCTTGTCACTTGATGCCAAAAAGGCGTTTGATATGGTTACCTGGGACCATCTGACAGAATCTCTGCAGAGGTTTGGATTCCCTAGGGAATCGTTACACTGCTACAAACCCTATATTCGAACCCATTCACACAAATCATTAGTAATGGTCATATCTCAGAATCCTTTTTCATCAGCGAGGCTTATTATTTGCTTTGGCCCTTGAGCCATTGGTAGTAGCTCTCAGGCAATCAGTGGTTTATAGTGGCATTAGTATGGTAACTCTGGAAACTAAATTAGCATTGTTTGCAGACGACATGCTTCTTTTTGTATCTAAACCTGAGCAATCTATCCCGGTCATTTTGGAAATTCTGCATAACTTTGGCTCATTCGCTGGGTATAAAGTAAACTACAGTAAATCTGAAGTTTTACCCATTTATGGCACAGAAAGTCCATCATAGGTCAAACATTTAAGATTGTACCTTCCCGACTTAAGTACTTAGGAATCCAGATCACATCTAACACTCACGATCTATACTAGGCCATAGGTAACCTTCTCAAAAGCTGGATGTCATTACCCCTCTGTAATGGGTAAGGTCGCAGTGGTGAAAGGTGTTGCTTTTCCTAAGCTTGCATATATTATACAAATGTTACCCTTACTCTTATCAGCATCTGATATCTCGATGTGTACAAACATTTTCACTCAATTTGTGTGGCAAAACAAAAAGCCTTGCATAGCGAGATCACGGTTACAGCTAGAAAGAGAACATGGAGGCTTAGGCTTCCCGGATTTATTAGCCTTCTCATATGATGCACATTTTATATATGCCACTGATTGACTATTTGATAAACACACATACATGAAGCAGAGGCTGGAGACAGAGGCTTTCCAGCCCCTTACTCCTACTGGTAGTGCTGTACTCCATCTGCCTGACTCACAATCCCAGACGTTCTGATGAATAACATACTTCTTCATGACACCCATAAAGCATGGCGAGCAGCACATTCTAAATGCAAATCCAACCCTAAAATTTCTAAGTTTGCCCCCTTCTTAGGCAATCTCTCTTTTAAACCAGGTATGGATAACAAAAAGTGTCATGTGGTGAGAAAAGGGCATAAAGGCAAATTGCAATATTTTTGACCCTGGAGGCAACATATATTCATTTACCCAACTCAAATATAAGTTTAACATACCAAACAACTTTTACATGTTTCTTCAAGCTAGGCATTACGCCCAGAAAACAATACTTAAATTGAACAAAATGCCTGATGTCATAGACAAATTGCTACATTTTTTAAAGTTGCACCCATTTCACATTAGATGTGTCTCTGAGATTTTCTCCCCTAATATTACCAAAGTATGGGTCGATCCATTAGCAGCTTGAACACGAGATACCCCCTCAGAGATTGAGGTGGAAGTCTCCAAAAATATTATGATAAAACAATGAGATTCCTCAGGTCACCTGTTTTGCAAGGAACACACCTTAAGGTGATTCACAGAGTGTATATTTCTCAGGCTCAGAGAAAACACATGACTGCGGATGAGCCTGGAAACTGTCCAAAATGTAGGCATCCATCAGCTACGTTCATACATAATTTTTGGGAATGCCGCAAAATACGCAAATTCTGGGACAAAATTGCAGCCTTTATTGGTTCTTTTTTTCAGATCTCTCTCCCAAAAAGCTTCCAGGCTCTGATGTGGGCTAAGACAAGGACAAGGTTTTCAGGTATTAAGGAGACTATCCCCTTGCTTTCAATGATTGTTACAGTTGCCAAGAGGGCAATCCTAAGAAACTGGACCAAACCCTCCCCACCTTTCTGGCTCAGTAGAGTAGATACTCTCCCAGATATTGATAAAGGTGTTTATAAATTTTATAATAAAGGGGGTCGTATATTGAATTCCTCTCTTCAAACCAAAGATCACATATATTAAAATTATTTGAATCAACAGACTGGCATATCTATAAACATGGGGTGTTTAATTCCTAAAATACTTACAAAAAACGGGATATTATATTTGCAGTTTCCTTGACCTCTGCATCTCCGGGTGAAGCCAGGCTTGCTATAAATAGTAGCTTAGACAGACCAGACAGGACAGACCAGACAAGGTTAAGTTTATTGTATATAGTTTAATTTTCTATTCTATTGATCTCATGTCATTTTTATACCCTGGTATTGTATCTTGCTTATGCAGATGTTTGGTAAAGTTCGTATCTGTCTACCCTGATAAGGTAGTTACTGGATTGTTACAGTACCATTGATGCATATCTGTTTTCCTGACATCTGTACTTAATGAACAAGTATTTCAAAACTCAATAAAATGTTATAAAAAATAAAAAAAATAAAAATTTCACATTTAAAATATATTCTTTCTGTGAAAATACTTTAACAATTTATACATAAATCTAAAAGATTTTTGTATGAAGCAATAACAATAGCAAATATAAACATATGTTTCCCAATTAGCTAGTTAAACATATAAAATACAGCAGCTGAGTACTTATTAAACTTTACTGGATACAAAGTTTCTCATCATGGGTATTCAGATACAAATCAGTGTCATAGTGCTGCTGACTTGCATAGATAGAAACAGCACTTGCACCTCCTCCGGACCTCTGTGCTCTTGACAGGATAAGTGTACCGCTAGGAGCACAGAGGTCCAGAGGAGGTGCAAGTGCTAAAAGACCGCATATACCGCATATACGCAATCTACGTATCGAAACGATACGCAGATTACGTATAAAAGCTACTACGCATGCGCTGTTGCTATTGTTCAGTGAATTCTTCCATAGACGGACGTAGTTCTGGATCCGGCCCTATGTTAGTAAGTATTTGCACTGAATGAATATATTTTAAATGTGAAATTAAATTTTTTTTTTTTTTTTTTAAATCAGGTATTTTTTATTGAACAGATCTTTTGTGTTACAAAGAGAAAACAAATAAAACCCAAAAAACCCAAATAACATAGGGGCTGATTCAGAGATGCGATTTCCACGGCACTTAGGTGCGTATATTTAAGATCCTAGAAAATTTGCAAAACTGCGCATGCGTAGTAATAGTGCAACGCCGTTTACGTAGCGGTTAGTAGCGTAAATTCGCTAAGAGCGTAAGTTTGAATCGCACGCAAGCACTTAAGATCTTAAGTGCCGCGAATCTTTAAGATCTTAAGGATTTGCATGGAAATGGGCGGGGGGAGGCAGGGAAATGAGGGAAAGTGGGCGAGGACTGACACTTAGGATCTTAAATGAACGCTCCCACGTCAGTTAAGATCCCAAATGACAGCGTATAGTTAAGGCAATTCAATGGTGGTCTAAGTTTAAGATCCACCGCGGTTTGCAAGGGGAGTGTCTGGTTTTGCAGGGGGCTGGAACCTGCTAAGATCTTAGCTAAGGAGCGTATATTTGCGATCTTTTCGCAATCGCATCTCTGAATCAGCCCCCT
>WWET01000851.1:165913-176421 GCA_011038615.1 Limnodynastes dumerilii | reverse complement strand
AGCAGGAGCTTCATGCTCGAGTATTTACTTCATAGCAGCCCCATGAGCCAGTATTACAGAGGGCAACTTGTTGCCATTGTGGAGTAGCACAGCCTTACAGCTTACATTAGAGGAAGTGACAAATAGACGCCAATCCTTTGTCTTGTACATTTGTCCAAGTACTTCCTGAAAGAATTAACATTATGGCAAGTCCATCCTTAAGGGTAAAGAATTCCCTAAAGCCACTATGCCTCTGTCTGAAAGCACATACTTTAGTGTCATTATAAGGAAAGTTCTAGCCCTTGAATCTCCAGATTATAAATTCTGCTTGCCTATTATAGCGTTTCAAATCTCAGACAAGGTCATAGAGATTTCCTTGGCTTAATAAATTTGGATTAGTAGATGATCTGGGAGACGTAAAGCTTGGATCAAGACTTGCCTGATCCTTGCCTTGCTCTGCAGGCTCCTTTTTTTTTTTTCATTTGTTCGAAGTTTGAATTTTTCTGGAGGCTTTGGCACAGGCCTAATGGCAGATGGAAAGTCCAGATACACAGTGAGTTTTGACTTGGAACTTTGCAACTGAAGTAAAGCTTGTAACACTAGTACATGAGTGGAGACAAATGCAATGTCTGATGGACCAACCCACACGCTGGAGACGGAAATGTGTGGAGCTGCCAGACGCACTTTGTATGGCTGCAGGTAGCGGCCTATAGATGCCTTTCTAAACGCACCATAAACAGGCCATGTATTGCAACAGTGAATCTAAGTGGGCAAAACTTCAAAACTGCAGGTGATAGGATGTAAGTCTGTTCATGAAATCTGCAGAGAATACATTTATGATAACAGGAGGAGCTCTGCGGCAAAATTATTGTTGAACAGTTATTGTGATTGCTCAGATGCTTGGATACAGTGAGTCTCAGATAGCAGATCCCCACACATCCTGCATTCAGATTTCCAAAAAGCTGAATAGGATCTTTGGATCCAGTCTACAGTCATAAGAAATACAGTCATAAGAAAGATCAATGCTGCTTTGCCTCATAGGGATGGTAAGGCAAGATTTAAACACACAAATTTGTACAATATTGTTCAGGTAGACCTGGTTCCTGCATGATACAAATACTAATAATCTTCTTAATGATTGATGAAGATATGTAAAAATTGTGTCTAACATGTATCAAAGTTATGAAGGTTTGAACTGAACATTCAAACCCCTCGCCCGCAAGGGAGTATGTAAAAATAGCATGTAATATAATGTGGAGACATACAAAAGTCTGGATAGTATGTAAGGGTTGAAACTAGCCCTTTCTGCACTATTTAAATACCTCTCACCTTGCGTACGTCTCACTCTGCTGTTGGTAACACTTTGATCATGGAAGCCTGAATCTGCAGGAACCAGGCCTGTAATGGAAGTATGGTGTGCAGTAGTTTTCAACTCATTGTGAGCATAAAATGACCGTTTTGCGCCAGTCTGGATCTGGTCCGGAAGCGCCATTAATAAATGGATCAAAATAATACGTTTTGCCTTCTTCAGCTGTGACTCCTGTTGTTTAAATGAAGAAATGCAATTACACTGAAACACTAATGTTAGGGATTTGTTCTTGTCAAATACATGGTTCTTTTTTTTTTTTTTTTTTTAAACAATATTTTTAATTATATATATTTATGTATGTAATCTTAATCTTGGCTCAACAGTGTTTTTTTAAATAACTGTCTTATAACCCAAACCTGTATTACAAGAAGGAATAAATAAATAAAAATTACAATCACTGAAGTTAGCGCAATTAGGTCAACTTTAGTACAGTTTGCATAAGGTTCCATCAACCCATTTAGCTACACAGAAAACTGTTTATTTCTGGACACAATTTTTCTTTATTAAAGAGTAAGTGTTGTAAACTAGAGAGCAATAATGTGTTAAGTGTCTGTGTGACATTACATGCGGAGCAGTTAGGGCCATCACAGTGGAATCTGGAAAACTGGTGGCTGTCCAGTAGTGTCATTATCAGACCAGAGATTGCAATCACTTACAAAAACCTCCAATTGTAAAGGCTGATTTCATAACATAATGCAGAAATAATAAATACAGCAAACAATTAAATTACCAGCACATAAATACATTATTCAGGGCTGGGGCCAGATTTACTAAGATGCAGGTTTGAAAGATTGGAGATGTTGCCCATAGCAACCAATCAGATTCTAGCTCTCACTTTCTTTTTACATACTAGAGAATGTCAGCTAAAATCTGATTGGTTGCTATAGGCAATATCTCCACTTTTTCAAACCCACAGTTTAGTAAATCTGGCCCCTGGACTGTTATAGAATAATTTTGTTTTCATATGCTCCAAATTAAGCCTATGGCTAATTTACATTGGGTTTTTTTTTATGTTATAACATTTAAAATGTATTTTTATCACATTTAATGAGATCTCTTGTGTGATATTTTATTTTACTGTACATGTAGTAAGAAAACTAGCTTTCACTACCTTGACATTAAATAAACTGTGTTATATAGTTTAAAAAAAGCTTTGCATAAAAGGTCTGGTAACGCTAATATTTTGCAGTTGCATTTAGAAAATCAAACATTTGGTTGATTGCTAGGGATTACTCACTTATACATATTTAGCTGCATTACAGGCTTCAGATGCTCTCTACCACAAGTGAAACAGGGAAATAAAAGAGAAACTACGTAATTGATTTAACATTGCTAAAGTTGTCAATTCTCATGACCCAAGCGCTCTCCACTGTCTAGCTAATCCTGTACTAGGATGAAGCAATGTAATGTTTTTATTTTCATGAAAAACAAACTGCTACCTTGACCTATTGTTAAGCAATAGACCTGTTAAGTATATTTGTGTGTGTATACATACGTACATCCATACGTTATTTAAAAATTGTAGCATGTGCTGTGCAATGTATATTGATTTTTGTATATGGCAATGTTCTAAGTCTTTGTCTCAACACTCAAAACAAATGTCAAAAGAACACCTATAGTAATGGAACATATAGACATAATATTCCATTTGTTTTGTTATTCAATAAACACCTATTGGAAAAAAGTTTTGTTTTTGTTAATATGCTAATGCAATGGTTAAAAATTTGCATATAATGACAGCTTAATATGTGAATTATGCTTCACTCTTAATGAGTCTGTTAATCCGCTGGCTGCTTCAACAGCGGTCTTCCTCCAGTTGATCACTGTGAAGGGACATTTCCTTTAGCATGCTTACTTTTTTGTCTTAAGGAATGGCTCATGTAGAGTTTCAAAAAGTCTCTTTGCCTAGTAGAGGAGAAATAACCATTTTAGGTTCAACTTCAAACTATATTTGTAGTAATGACAAATACGGTGTATTTTAAAGGACAATTATAAAAAACTATTTTGGCCAACAACTTCAGTTTTGTAGTGTAAAAAATGGTTGTGTGCATATTTAACAAAAAACAAAGTGGTTTGTGCCAGCTCCTATTAAACTGACCATATCTGTTACCATTTATGCAATACATGTGTTGATATCATACGATCCAAAGCTAATCACCAACAATTCATGGGGCATATATTGGAATAATGTTTACAGATTGACTTGTGGTCCTAACTGTGATTTTGCTTTCAACATTACATCTGTTGTTATTAGGGAGACAGTCAACATTGGGGGAAAACAGTGTGCTTTAAAAAAATACATAAATAAACATGGTATAAACCAGCCACCCCTGTGGACAGTAAATGTCTTCTCTGCATAAATAATGCAATCTTAAAAGCAAAATAGAATGGTAAGTGAATGAAGCTTACTTTCTGCGGTCCAAGACCTGGGCAAAGAGAGAGATCTTCCCGAGAGGCATTTGCAAGGTCAGCAATAGTCTGAAGGGGGAAAAAAATGACAGCAGCTTCTTAATGAGCAGTCATGTTTAGTACATTTACAAAGCAGAGTAAAAACAGTGGCCAACAGATAGATCCTGTCTGAGGTTTCTTGCCTGATTATAGATTTAGTTTGCAAAGTCCTAGAAATTAATGTGATTCTCAATTGTGTCTGTTGTGATAGGAGAAAGTAATGGCTTATTAATTACAGTGGGCTTTATTATGTATGAATGATATAAACCCTGAAATGTATTCATAATTGTCAAAACATGCTACACTCAGAAATGCGACATTATTTTGTGTCTGTGTGTGTATATGTATGTGTTAGGGATCTCAGTATGTAGCTCCAATAGGGGCAGGGACTTTTGTGAATACCTAATGTTCTCTGTAGAGCGCTGTGGACAATTTGTGGCACTATATAAATAAGCAATAATAATAACACTGGCCCTGATTTACACCTAAGAAGCTGATGCTTCTTAGGTGTGTATTTTTGCGTACGTGGCCACAGCACATAAGTAATCATATAGACTATGCAATTTACGTGGGGATCCCGTACGCAGATTAACTACGTTACAACTTGTTTAAAAAGATGTTATGAAGACCACTCCAAAAGAATTATTCAGTGAATATCAGTCCAGCTTTCAAAGTCCTCCAAGTCCTGGCCACTTTAAATGATCCCTTATTTTCCCTCCTCAGATTAGATGGATCCCCTAAGGGGAAAACCTCTTTTAAAGTGGCCAGGACTTGGAAGACTTTGACAGCGGTGCTGGACTATTATTCACTAAATAATTGTTTTGGAGTGGTCTTCATAACATCTTTTTAAACAAATTGGTCCCCACATCAGTTTTATTTCTGCCGATTGATATTTTTTCTTTTTCACAGTTACTATTTGGACTTTAGTATTCTATGGGACTTTTTTTATTGAGATCTAATTCTTAGATTGGACTGGCATCTGCTTGTTTTTCTGGGTTATTTTAAAGTTTGAATTAGAGTTTTTCCCCATATGTGAAAACTGACATGCTTCTTAACTTTTATGGTTTATAATTGTTCAGATTTACCATTGTACGGTATCCATTTTGAATGTTATTTGATTTCTCTTGGTTTACTATTTGCTTCATTTCCCTTATTCATCTCCACAGTTTTTATAAAATTTGTTTTGAATTTTTATATAATTATAAAAAAAATAATATTAAAATTTTTTAAGCGCCTATTACTTTTTATATTGACTTTGTATTACTCACACACTGTCCATACTATCACTCACACAGTGCCAAAATTATCACTCACACACTGCCCATATTATCATATCTCCTATCTCTCCCACAGTGCCATACTGTAACTCACACTGCCCTCTCTGTTCTTTCTTACCCTTAGATTACTTTCTTTCTCCATGTCTTTCATGCTTCCTGTCCTTTCTTCTTAATGCTGGGATTGACGTCCATGACGTCATCACGCACCATTGCCGAGGAACCAGGGCATTGTTTAAAGTTCACAGTGCCCTGGTTACAATGTCTGTAGTGAGGCCCTGGACTAGGTGGCAACTTAAGTCCCTGTTTTGGTTGGCAACTGCGGGCTCTGGAGAGGCAGCTATAAAACTGCTGATGGCACCCTGTCCCCCCAGGTCAGCCTGTTTATGCTGGGAAAGCCTGGAGACACATGAATGGGGGCTACTGGCTAACATGGGTAATATTAGTTATAAGAAAAAAAAAGTTATCAGCTGTGATCTTAAATTTATCAAATAAAAAAAACCTATTAAAATGTTATTTCTATGTATCTACTTTGTAATTCCTGTTTAGTTTTTTTTTGAATATTTTGCTTTTGGTGTTCTGTGGAATTCTGGGAAGGGCTTAGGTGTGCCGAGAGAGAGAAGAGGTTGAGGAGCACTGTTCTATAGTAAGCTAACTCATTACTGCACTTCTTAAATTACTGAAATCTTATGCGTCATTTTTGGGCAGACTTTCCGTTAAACATCTTGCCATTTCTAATTCTGTTTCTCATTTTAACTAAGGTCTTCTATACAATAAAACCTATGTCCCATACTCATGGTGTGGAGTCCAAAAAAAGCCATGTGATGCTATTAAAGTCTTATAAATACAACTCTCTGGTAAATTCCCCTGTACTCACTCCATTTCAATCCTTTATAAACAATGACCACTCTACTCTTCCAATCCTTACACTGGCTCCATCCACCTAGGTTACCATCAAACAAATCACAATCTTGTCACCTATGAAATTAAACAAATACCACTCTAAATAGTTTCTCAATAATCAAATAATTTGTGTGGTTATTAATTGGTAGGAATACTAATATTCGGAAATAATGAATAAATGAAATATAATTCCACTTACAGTAACCTAAATCCTATCCAGGTGATACTCAACACCCTTTTATCAAACATATACAAATAACAGAGAAAGAGAAGTTGGGTGTACCTTTCAGAGGCACTCGACCAATATAAATAGTATCAAATCATTAATAATCCATTCAAATTAGTAACTAATTAGGGAGAAATATGGTTAAAAGTATGGTAAACTAATCACTGAACTACACATTTATTTGAAGGGAAATACATAGCCGTTGCCTAACTATAATAAGTAGAACAGTAAAATGCAAGTAAACATATATTCAGTGCCCTTAGCCGAAGTGTGTATTGCTTAACAAGACATCTTTGAGAAAGCTTAATTGTTAAGCGAAACATTGAGGATAATATTTATTACAAACATTGTACAAGTTAAGGAGGAGTTACAACACTAAATACACATCAGGTTACAAGGAAACTGCTTAAATAAACTGCACATAATGGGCTGGATCCAGACTTGAGAAGGAGCTTGAAATGAAGAAGCTTCTTAAGTGTGAATCAGGTCCTAAGAGAGGAGAGATACTCCTGGGCTAAACCATGTTGATTGCAGGGGAGTCATATTTTATCTGTTGCAAACAGTATTACAGATGAGAGGTGATGTTTCCTATCCCAAGTCTAAATAACAGTGTAAAAGTAAAGCTGGTCAGTATCTGTGTGCAGTAAGAAATTCAAAGATATACATTAAGGTAAAGCCAAATTTTCAATTGTGTGTAATTTAAGAAAAAAATACAGGGTCAAATCTAGTCAACAAAAAATGGGATATCAAAAGTATTCACTTAAGAGAATTTATTATAAATCATATAATTTACAAGAGTAACCACTTGTGTAAAATACGTATACATCTAAATGCTATAATGAGGATTAATCTATAATAATACTGTAATATCATTAACAAACTATTATTCAAATGGACAGTGTGTATCTTATTTTTTTTTCTTACATGGACTGTGTATAGTACAATGTGTAGCTAAATGGATATATTGTAACACGACAGAATACTAACCCCAAATGTGGTGAGAAGGGTGCAACTATCTGTCTTGTTGATGGACTTCACAGTTGTGAGGCAGTCTGTAATCTGGAACAAAACAGAGGCTTTTATAGAAGTCTAAATACAGGCATTCTAACGGATCTAGAAATATTATTCTATAATAACCAATGTTAGTGTTTACTGTGTACAATAGATACAAATTCTCTCATATGCTGGAATCTATTGCTCACTTCTCCCATCTACCAAACACGTGTGTTCTCACCCTGGACATAAAATCCCTTTCTGTTCTCTCTTTGAGAGCATCTGCTGGCTTTTGTTCATAGCATTTATATGTCTCCAAGTATCGTGCAGCCTCATCTGGACTTTAGAAAAAAAAAAGGAAACAAGATTATTTAACCACAGCCTAGAACTTTTTCCAAATCATTATGATATTTTCATAATCCTCCCCAAGACTCAACCGGCTATACCTCCAGCTCAATATTAGGGTGCAGTCTGCCAGAATACAAATTTTTGCCAATTCCTTTAATGAAAAGTGTGGGTCTTTCTGAAAAACAAAACAAAACAAAAAGTTAATAAAAGGCACTAGAATGTAGCAAGCTATATGTCTGTTCCCAAGACACTTGCACTTACCACATCCACCTGAACCAAAAGAACACGCAGAGCATAGGACTGACCCAGGGTGCGTAGGCGACTGTGAATGTATTCTGGGTTCAGGTTATGGTAACGCAAACTAGAAAGGCAAAGCAGTGTCATTGAACAATTAAATATGTAGGTATGATTCAAGAAATTTCACATTGTTCTTAGATATATAGATATATATATATTTTTAAGTACTAGATCCTGAATAGTGCACCGCGTCAGCCCCTTAAGTAGCTCGGAACCCGAATCCGTGCATTAAATGTAACTGTAGAAGAGAAGAAACAAGGGGGCTCCTCGTAGTGCAGTATCGCTTGGTTTATTTGGCAAATATGATACCAGGATAAGACAGGTACGGACTGGATAAAAACTTGTTAAATAGCACATAACACATTCAGTATGATCCTTATAGCAACGGCGTCACTCACGGACCAGCGTCCTGGATGCACATGTCGAAATGCGTAGGGTCAGAGACCTGTGCCCACGTCTTCTCACAGCTGCTACAGAGCTTCTAAAGGAACAGGCAGTGCAGCAGCTGTGAGAAGACGTGGGCACGGGTCTATGACCCTACGCACACACACGCACGCACTTGTTATCCCACAACTGCGACATGTACACAATACTGACTGAATGTAGAACAGTGTCTTTTTTTGGTGTTTACCACTATGGAATCATGTCAAGAACTACTGACCAAGTCCATTCTAACCTCATTACACTCTTCTTAATTTCTTTCTTTACATATATCTTGTTGGGAAAAAAACCAAAAGTTTATCTCTGGTAAATAATCATCCTATTACTGTTTATAAATATGGATGAGGGGATGTACCTGTAATTATTACCAGTGTAGCAGAGTAACAACAGCAATTGACATGGATGTTTAGCCACAATAACAATTAAGAAAAAAAAGAGTTAAATTAAGAAAAAAAGAGTTAAATTAGTTTGTTGGTTTATTAGATATCACATAACCAATTTGTTACTCCCTAGTTATATCAGTTATAACAGGCGTCATAAACAAGATAGAGTTTATATAAATAACAGCAAAACAATAGTTAAGGTATCAGGTTTCAATGAAGAAAAAACAAACAGTGTTGTAGTGCTATTTCCAACATATCCCTCCCACAACCTTAGCCCTTGTATTTATTTTTATTGACCTATGTTAATCTTACTCTTGTATATTTACATATCTGTGATATTGGGCCTGATCCAGAGCTACGATGTAGCGCTGAGCGTACTAACGCTCAGCGTTACATCGTGGACTTCCCCTGACACTCCCCCTGCCCCATGCGTACTTACCCTCACTTACACTGGCTAAAGGCTACCTTAACTTCAGCTGGCGTAAGTGAGGGTAACTACTCTGGGATGGCGGCGTTGTTACGATAACGCCGCCCTCCCAGCCTCATTACCCTTCCTCCCCCTGCCTCCCTACACTAACTACAGCGTAGTAACGTTGGGGGACGCCCCCTCCAGCGTTACTATGCTGGTGCTACGGATGCTACGGACGAAGTTACGCCGGGCAACATCCGTCGTATCTTGCTGTCAGTTTTGGGAAGGCAGAACTCACGCTGTTTTTTGTGTTAGCAAGATAATGTTCCAGGGTAGTGTCTTTGGGGGGTGAAATTTGTTAGAAAATGAGTTTCTTTACTATTACTGTAAAAATATGTCCCATTATTATTCCAGAAAATTTCATAGTGTTGCACATGTCAACTGACAGCCCTGGGTGTACTCATACTACGCATGAGAGTAGCAAGATGGCTGACTTTTCTCACACAGATTTTTTTATGTATTCTGGCAGGTAAATCAGCCATATTACCTCCTCCTGGTGGGCTGTTTTATGGTAAAGAGGGACACATATGGCCTGATTTATTTGCCTGCCAAGATGGGAAAAAGTGCTTAGTGCACCTATTCCCGTCTATTACCGTAAGTAAAAATCATGAATTTCCCCTGAGGTGCGCAAAAAAAAATCTGCAATGTAAATTTGCGGAAAAAGCAGGGTGATCGGGGATCACGGGCAACTGAATCACTCTAATAATAAAACTTTATCATTTTCTGAAAGCATGTAACAGGCTCCATATTGAATGCCCTGCCCCTGTGATGTCACATGATTAATTCACTGTACTAATGCACTGGGAGATTTGAATGCCATGTAATGAAATAAGGATCACGTCCATTAAGGTTCCAGCTTCAAGGTCATATTTCATTGCTTCTTCAGTTTGAGTGATAAAGTTTTAAAGATTTCTGATTTTGTGTTACTTTTTTTTTACACATCCAAAATGGAGGCCGCTACAAATCAGTTTATAAAGTTATATACAAAGCAGGTGCACAAGGCAAGGGGAATTTGCACAAAAAACACAACATGGCCTGGCACTCTAGCCATTACTCAGTTACTAATCATGAACCTCTATCTTTAAAATAAACGTCAGAGACCGTTCCACAGAGAAGCCTTGTAAGTGGCGAACGGCTTATCACATATCTGCAGATTTTTTATGATATTAAAGATAGAGGTTCATGATTAGTAACTGAGTAATGGCTAGAGTGCCAGGCGATGTTGTGTTTTTTTGGATATATACCGTATTTGCCAGCGTATAAGACGACTTTTTTGCCCTGAAAAACATGCCTCCAAGTGGGGGGGGGTCGTCTTATACGCCGGGTATAGCTGGCGTGTATTTTTTTTTTTTTTTTTTTTTTTAAAGCCTTGCCATTT
>WWET01000851.1:142352-155287 GCA_011038615.1 Limnodynastes dumerilii | reverse complement strand
TGCTGGGGGACTGGACACATGATGGGGGGATGCGGGGGGGACAGGACACATGATGGGGGAGTTCCCATTGAAATACTGGTAAATTTGTTGATTTAACTTTACTTCATTTTAAATATTGTATTTGTTCCTGTTTTGTTTCTTCACTTCAAAATAAGATATATGCAGTGTGCATAGGAATTTGTTCATAGTTTTTGTTTTTACTATAGTCCGGCCCTCCAACGGTCTGAGGGACAGTGAACTGACCCCCTGTTTAAAAAGTTTGAGGACCCCTGATCTAAAGCAATATGAATTAAAAGATCAAGGAATTCTATGGAGGTCTCGCTAAATTTTAAGGTAAGTTTCAAGTTTAAATCATTCTCATTGAGAATGGTAATAAACTGCTGGAGGTCCCCCACTGTACCTGTCCAAATTACCAGAATATCATCAATAAATTTGAGTTATGTTAGTACATGGTCTATGTATTTCTCATGCTCCTCAACGAAGACTACCTCCCGCTCCCACCACCCCAAATAGAGGTTTGCATAGATGGGAGCGCAGGTGGTCCCCATTGCGGTCCCCCTTAGCTGCAAGTAATATTGCTGGCCAAACAGAAAATAATTTCTCATCAGGACAAATTTTAGTAGGGCAATCATGAATGTCTGTATGGGATGATCCGGTTGCTGATCAAGAAAATATTTGATTGCACCCACCCCTTTTGAATAACCAATACTTGTATATAATGCCTCGACGTCATGGGTGACAAGTAGAGCATGAGGTGGTAATGTCATGTCATGTCATAGAGTCTAGTTCACAAGTCAGTCGTGTCACGAATGTGAGATGGTAAAATAGTCACCAGATGCCTCAGATGTTTGTCTATGAATACACTGGCTTGCTCTGTCAAACACCCATTACCTAAGACAATGGGTCTGCCAGGAGGGTTGTCTCTATTATGAATTTTGGGTAGCATGTAGAATGTTGCTACCCTTGGATTTGTGACCTGCAAAAATTCATAATTTGATTTAGATATGATGTTCTCAGACCTCGCTTTAGTAATTAGATTTGAATAGATTTGCAGAAAGTCTGGTGTCGGGTCACACAACAAACGTCTATAACAGGCTTGGTCGGTCAGCTGTCGCATTGCCTCTCTAATCTATAAGTCCCTTGGCCAAAGGATAATATTCCCTCCTTTGTCCGAGCCTTTGATTATCACATCCTGCCATTGATTTATTTCAGCTAAGGACTTCCTTTCTATTTTAGATAGATTACTAGCAAACCATAGTTTGTCATGTTTAGATTGTAAATCGTCCCGAGAGACTAGTTGTGCAAACACAGTGGTTTGTAGGCAAATGCTTGGATCAGGAAAGAAAGTTGATTTCTTTCTTAATTCAATCTTATCATTTGAGGTCACCAAATAATCAGGTAAAACACCAAATTCATTCTCATTTTGTAAATCCTCAAGAGCTTTGATGGCAAGTAGTTCTTGGGCATCCCAGATGGAGTTTCCCACATTTGTGCATTTAGTGGTATCATCAGGGTTAATAGATGGTAAAGGGCACTGGGCTTTTTTGCAAAGAATTTAGTCAAGAGTCATTTGCGAACATATAGTTGGATGTCCTTCTCCCACTGAAGCCTATCAAACTTGGAATCAGGGGAAAAAGACAAACCCTTAGCTAATACTTTTTGATGTTCTGATGAGAGGACCCTGTTGCTTAGATTAATAATTTGTAAGCCGCCTGGGGCAGTTTGGCTACCCGGCGGATAAATTAACGCTTCCGTAAAGGGTATGCGCCTCTCTTCTGCGTTTCGTTGCCTTTTTTCTTTTTTGTTGTTGTTTTCTTCCCCCTCCTTGTCCAGTGTTTAAGTTTTTGTTTGGGCCTGAGCCTAAAAAAGTTTTGATGGTATTACTGTGACTTGGTCCTGGTTCCTCCCCTTACAAGGATTTGACCTCGGAGGTGGAGTAGCCTGACATATCTGTTCTTAATTTTATTATTGAACTTTTTTGCCAAGTGAACACCCCATCAGTCGCATAATCCTTCCTATCCCTTCTAAATTTTTGCTTTTTAATATCGGTGATGAATTTCTCAAATTCATCAACATCTTCCTTCATGTTGTCATATGCCTGTTGAAAGAAGACTGAGGATTCAAAGTTTTTTAGTTCACTGGCTGCTGTCTCTATGTCGTTAGATTAGAAGAGGGTTTGCTTATTCCATCATCATTTGCGAAAATGTCTCCAGCACTGCTCTTAGTTCTCGAATGTTGGAGTGAGACTGGCATAAGTGATTGTCCCAGATTCCATGAGCATTATTCTTGTTGTAAATTGCTTCCCAACCTCGTTAACTGGCATCTGTGGTTTTCTGTACTTAACCACCAGTACAAATCCTGCCTTGCTGGTGACGGAGATTAGTTGAGACTTGTTTACTGCATCTTTATATGAAGATATGCATCTTTGAAGTCTATGAGCCTGATTCAATTAGCCTAGCACCTGCATATTTTGCGGTGTGAAGCCAACTGTGCAGATTTATTTATTTTTTTCTGATTTTTATTTGCATCTCATAGAGATACGCATGAAAATCAGCTACCATAATAGACGGGGAAATGAGCACCGCAAACATTTTCCCATCCCTTTCTATTCCCAATTGAATCAGGCCCTACGAATGTTAAAAACATCCCTTTCTTAAGTCCTACACTACTGTTTTGACAGATTCCACCTTAAATGATCTGATATGCAAATACTGGTTTAGGTGCCTTAAATCCAGTATTGTAAGGGATCCCTGCATATGCAAATTACCTGTTTGAGAAGTTATTTCAGAATTTAACGCCACAATTTACTCCTATGTTTGTGTAGCTGATGATGGCCAGTAATATGTTCTTGGCTTTATTGTGAATTCCAGTGCTATTCTTGTTGTATCGTGCTCAGCACCCACTTGAGTAATAGACCTCCAAATTTTGTGGAGCTGTGTTAACCTTTCTCCTATAATAAATTTACAAAGGCCTTTCGAACTTCTGGAGTCATTGAAAGGTAGGCTGAAAAAAAATGGTTGTCCTTTCCCATAAGGGTACGAAAATTCTGTCTGGACATGCCTGGCTAGAACCTTTGTGTATATGACTTTCCTGGTCTGTATGTTCTTGCTTTTTTCTCCTGTGGAATATTATTGTAAAATGTGGAAATTTTACAATATACAGCGCTAAGTATAATTGAATAAAAAGCCCAGGCTAATGTGCGAGGGAGGGATGAAGGTAGGGTGGGGGTAGAGTATGAGGGTTTGTGAGCGTCAGTGGTCTTCTAGTGCCCCAAATGTCACGAGTAGAGATTCTGGAGAGAAAAGGGTTAAGACCGTTGTGCTACAACAAACTGACGGTAGGGTGTGGGATGCTGCGGACAATAGGCAAAACTTGTAGGCGAATGATGATTGATCCAAAGTGGTAGGTGGAACTGTTCAAAATGAGAGTTCAATGTCAATATTGATGCACTGTATGGTAGAGGCTCGGCAGTACAGGTACAATGGACGGATGTCAGAGCAGGCTGGTGATGTGACGAACCAAGAGAGAGAGAGAGAGAGAGAGAGAGGGGAGACATTGGGCCTGATCCAGAGCTACGAAATTGACCGATTTCGTGCGAGCGTACGACCGTTTTTTGCGTATTTTCGTACGAAAATTCGCACCGCGCATGCCCAGTATGACAGCTTCCTGTCGACTGGACGACATGAGCGTATAGCGTTCGTATGGTGTGCGAATTTTTCGCTCGAGGGGTGTGCGTTCAGTACGACGGTCGCCTGGGCGCTCGTTTTACAACAGGGAGGCGGGGATAGCCATTTAAATTGTACAGTATGGGCGTGCTAAGGCCGTACGATTTTCGTATTATGTGCGAAAATTCGTACGCCCGACGGTAGTACCCAGTGTAGGGTATAGCCGCCGTAAGAGTCCCCGGTGTAGGTTATGGCCGCCGTAAGCAGGTACTTTACTATGGGAGTGTTAGGGGCGTGCATGTTTTTTTCGCACGGTCGAACGTACGCATTCGCCCGCCGTGCGAATTTTCGTAGCGCTGGATCAGGCCCATAGTGCGGTAAATACAATACTGCTGGGAGAAAAACCTGAATCTGTACTCACCCTGATTTTTCTTGAGGTATAGCTTATCAGCCGTATGTGTGGGGACCTCTAATGGAAGGATATCGGCGAGCGTCTGTTGTGTCAACTTCACTTGGACGTGGAAACTTCTCCTTACCCGTGGGCATGTCTGCTTCTGGAGGTTCCCTTGTGCGTCACGTCGCATGGGATGGAGTTTCGGAGGTTTCCGCGTCTACATCACCGGAGGTGGTTCACCGCTGTGTCGTTCGCTGTCTGCTGAGCTCCGGTCCTGGCTGGTGATTACCTGGAGTTGCCGTCTGCTGGTAGTGGGTACTGCTCATTCAGCTACAATGTACGTGGAGTTGCTCTGTCCCGTTGTAAGGAACGGGACAGAGCAGCTCCCATCAGCTCCACGTACATCGCAGCTGAACAACCTCCTTTTTTTTTTCCATAAGTATGTGTATCATAATACTGTAGACTGTATTGAATTCACTCCTTGTATGGAACCATTAAATTATTATAATAAACATTTATTTATAAGGTGCCACACGGTCTCTGCAGCATCATACAGAGTAAATAAAGCGAATAATGGAGTTAATAAAGCATATTGACTTTACAGAAAAGGCTTTAAGACTGTAAGCCTTACCACAGTCACGTTTATATTACACAACAACCTGCCTCTGGCTTATATCTCCTTCATACTTTTCTCTGGAGGCTGCTCTTGAAACAACTGTGTTATTACCGTATATACTCGAATATAAGCAGAGTTTTTCAGCACATTTTTTTATGCTGAAAAAGCCCCCCTCGGCTTATACTCGAGTGGGGGGGGGAACCATGAATGCTACATTGAACTTACCTTTGCTGTCCCTCCGGCGGTCCCTGTGGCTGTGTCAGGCTCTTTTCTCCACAGCTCTGCCTCCGGCTGTCTCCCACGCGGTGCGCGCTGCACGATGTTGAGGTGACCTTAGGTCACTCAACGTCTTTGTGCAGTGCGCGACACAAGGGAGAGAGCCAGAGGCACAGCTGCAGGGAGAGCCTGACACAGACGCAGGGACAGCAGAAGGAAAGGCAGAAGACATCAAAGGTAAGTGAGAAAATAAATAAATGGAGGCTAACATTGAAAGGCAGATATGGAAGCTGGCATAAAGGGGCAAATATGAAGGCTGCCATTAAGGGGCAGATATGGAGGCAGGCATTGATGATACAATTAATGTATTATTTAATGTAATTTTATTGGTATCTATTTTTATTTTGAAATTTACCAGTAGCTGCTGCATTTCCCTCCCTAGGCTTATACTCGAGTCAATACGGGTTTCCAGTTTTTTGTGGTAAAATGAGGTGCCTCGGCTTATACTCTAGTATATAAATATGAATTTAAAGAAAATGTTTAATGCCATGGTAGAAATTGTGATTGAAGTGATGGAGAAAATGCTTTAAGTGAGAACACTAATGGCTTCATTTTTGAATTTTTTTCTTAGATTTAGAATATAAGGGCTGCGCAGTTATAAGAATAGAGCTACTATGCATGCGTGGTAACTTTTTTATGCTATCTACGTACCATTTTGTTATGTAGATTGTGCACACGTGGTCTTTAAAGATTCTTAAGTGAGAATTCGGCCCTACATTTTGAAAGTCTTTAGCAATTAGCAAAACAAATTGTACCACTATGCCCATAAGCGTCATTACTTTTTATTGCTGCAAATGAACACCTTTTATAATTATTATTATTATAAACGCTTATTAATATAGCACCACATATTGTCAGCAGCACTTTACTTCTTTAATATTAAACATTCACATCAGTCCCCGCCCCATTGGAGCTTCAAACTAAGTTCCATAAAACATATACACACACTCAGACTAGTCAGCAGCCACCTTACCCAGCAGTATGCTTTTTGTAATGTATGAGGAAACGAGCACCCAGGGAAAACCTACGCAGACATGGGGAGAACATACAAACTCCACACAGATAAGGTCCAGGAATTAAACTCATGACCTCAGCAGTGAGGCACAAGTGCTACTCACTGCGCCACCATACTGCCAGGCTCTGTTCCATGTGTGCCAATTCTAACCAAGTCATGGAAATTCATTTATGTCTCCATTTATAAAGGCTGACATCCTGAGAGTTGTGCATTTTCCATTAGTCTGTTTCATTGTACAGTTATACAATACTAGAATGCAAATGAGAACCAATAGGGGTATAATGTGTTAGTCTTGAAATAAACTTAAATTATTTTGTCCTTTATATAATGAGACCAGTCACCTGGATAAGCGTTATACAATATAAGCTAATCTTCAAACGATTCCTAGAAATCACCTCCCCCTCTTTAATATGCAAGATGCCTTGGAGCAAATCTACTGTACCATGAGAGAAGTGGCAGTTATCCTAAGTTGTGCCAAGAAGTTCAGTTCAGAACTCCTGATCTTTGCATTATGGTGGGTACACCTCCACCTTCCTACTCACTCCCCCACACTATTTCAAATCCAGACAGCACAACTGCAGTTAAATTTAACACTAATGTGGACAAAATTGAAATGGCAATCAGTGATTAAATAACTGGTATTGAACTAAATTTGGAAAGAAAATACATTTACAAAATTGATTTAGACTGTTTATTAATGACATTATGTTCCTTATTTATTTGTGCAGTATTTCAGTTAGCAGACAAAGTCTGTGATCTTTAGCAAACAGTAGCTTCAACTCTTTGGTTTTATAGTTAGACAGCCTTTCATACTCCCCTCTTGTACACAGGGGATTACCATTTGTCTGCAGATATTTGTGGACTAATACAGCACCTTATATCATTAAATGAAATAGTACAGTTAAAGATTTACCACCAGAAATAATTTTTACTGAAGGGGTTTAAAAGGAACAACAGAGACAATTGGCTCAGTTTTTGGACACCGACAAGAAGGCATCAAATGGGTAAGGAGAAGTTGCCAAGCAGGACAGAGAAACAGATGTTAGTAGGTGTAGGAAGCCTGGAAGAGGGACTCTGAGGAGGCAGAATCTGAAGATCCAGATGCAATATACTGACCAAGGGATGCCAAGCCGTTTGCCTGAGAGGTAAAAAAAAAAAAGGGAAAAAAAAAAAAAAAAAAAAAAGTGAGTCATCCACATGTAAGACAATAGATGAAGCAGAAATAAATTGTATGTATGCATTCGTCAGACACTAATGGTTGCCTGTATTTTACAAAACCAAATATAAAGGCTGCACTCACTCTGAAGCAACTTTCAACATTAAGACTGTCCTTTATTCTGCATTAAAACTCACCTCTTCAGACAAGCTTACCAGATTTCTTAACCTACTTCTCAACATTTGTCTACCCTATTTAAAACTACTTTACTTTCAGCTCTCCTTTCTGTAGGATTAACACAAACTTGAACAATTTTTCTTTCTATACTTCAATTACCCTCTGTACTGCTATTAACGCTGCTGTGTAATTGTATGATATAGAGCATTTTTACCATACAACCTGGCTGATCCAATGTGCTATATATAGAACTTGCCCTTATGTATGAATCCCCAATGTCCTATAGACTAAGTTTGCAAACAGGGCTCTTACCCACCCATTCTGCTTGTTACTACTCAGTTATGTTATAATAATTTAAGTTTCCTCAGAAATAAACAAAAATTACAATTTGATCTCTATAGGCAGGATTACCCTCTGTGGCTTACAGTAGGAATGCACAGACTATTGCGTATATAATGCTATGGCTATATTTTCTGCTATATTTGTGGAGAGATGCAGTTTAACACCAAGTCCAACAAAAAAGTCCTTTATAGTGTTCTGACAGAAAGACACGTAGTATAAAGATACAGATCATCATCAGACAATAAATAAAAATAAATTATATAAATAATGGTATGGAAGAATGCTCCCCTAGACTCATACATAAGTCAAACAAGTCATTAAAGCCCTTATTACTAAAGGACAATGCAACAGGCTTTGATGGGTATATCAATAACTTCTACATTACCTTTTCTACAACATTAGTACCCATCTTAATGAATCTGTTTAATAAAGCATTTGAGACAGGCTCCTTTCCCAAAGGAATGTGACCAGATCCCCTGGCAAAGAGACCTGAAACACTCTCTACAACAATAGGCTACTAATCACTACTTCATATATTCCAAGCATCTATCTAAAGTGAAACGTCATATAATGACTGGAGCCAAGAAATTCTATAGATACCCTTCCTCAAACTTCCTTTAAACTCACCACCCTCCAGTTATTATTATACAGAGAACACTTGCACCTCACATCAGTCCCCATTTAGGATTCATTTTGTCAGCAGCCAATTAACCTACTAGTATGTTTTTGAATTGTGGGAAGAAACCACAGCATGCAGAGGAAACCCACACAGACATGAGGAGAACATACAGACTCACACATATAAAAATGCTACTCACTGCCTCACTCACCCACCATGCTGCCTTATGGAAATTAGTTTTGTCCCACCCTATTTTTAGTAAATCAGGGTGAAATGGGCTAAAACTAACCTTTGCCCTCTTGAGGAACGCTTCCTGCGCTGCTTTTATATTTTCTGCTTTTCCAACCCAGGCAGTGAGAGCTGAAGCCTGTAGAGCTCGGCCGTATGAAAAGGATACTCGCCATGGACGAGCAAGATTACAGCGGTTCATGGCATTCAGGTTGAGTGATGCTTCTTCTTCACTCTGACCTCCAGACAAGAAGCAAATACCTGCAAAGGATACATTACACAAACAATCCAGTCACTGAACTTTTTGAAAAACTTATTTAAGATTCACAAAACAAAGAGTTTTGAAGAAGAAGTACATGTTGTAGCCCTTTATTCTTTATACCAAATATATTAAAACAGAAATGTGCATCTTGGTATTAATCCCTGATATATAACCTAATAAAAAATGCAACCTGGGCCGTCGGGTGGTACAAGTTTAAAAAAAAATAAAAATAAATCAGCAGATATTAAATATTTATTTATTTTAAAGGAGTAGAAGAGTAGAAAGAAACACTACATAGGCATCAGTCTTCAAAAGACACAGGAAGGGGCTTAATTACCAGGCACTGCAGCAGGGACCGTTCGTCTCAGAGCAGTAACAGTTGCCAAACCAACCTGCTCTGGGGTGAATTTCTGGGGACAAGCTTGACCCCCAGTCACCATATTCGGTTTTAAGAGTGTTCCCTCGAGATATACGTGGTGCTGGATGAGTGCAGCATAAACTGCTGAGAGTACCTGTGTTAAGAGATGCACATATATACATTTTCAGTCGCCTTAATTTAATGTAACTCATTACCTAATGTAGTGGAAATAAAATGTTGCAGTTTCCTTTTCTCTTTGCTTGTTGGCGACAACCTAATATCAGATTTTGCAGACTGAGAGCCATAATTGTAAATCAATTGTGAACAATATTCTTCGACTCAAATAATTTTATGGTGACAGCCCTTTCTATATAAAAGAATCAATAGGCGTCAATGCTTCAGTCAGGAAATTAAGAGCTTAAACAAACATAACAAAAGTCAGATTTCTTTATGGAAATGTAAATGGACATGGATTTTTTTCTAGGAGAGAATGGGAAGTCACACAGAAATTTTACTGCTGACAAACAATGTTTTGGAGTTAATTAACCTAGTACAAGTACATATCTGCACAGGTTTGTCCACAAGCTGACTTTTCTTTTTTTGTGCAGTTACTCCTAAATCTGGATTAGTGCCATTAAATCAAAATACTGTTCATCTCTGACGGACAACCACCATAATGGTGATTATGATTAGGGATGAATACTTACTGCCCCGATTATTTAATGCTTGTTGACACCATGCCTTAATTTTCAATGCATGGTCACTGGTAGCTCACCACTATATAAGTGAAAAAGAATCCCAGGCCATAAACAAGACTTTGCATGGACTTTGTGTGTTCTCACCTTCTCTGTTTCATACTGGCACCGGTGGAGATCATGTGATCCATCAGACAGAATTTCAGGTTCAACAATTGGCACAAGACCATTCTGCAAAACAAATGAACAACTCAGCTTCCACTTCTCTGAATGTTAACAAATGAATGCACAGACTATGTATAACAGTCTTGGCAAACCAGGCATTGTTAAACTGTGAATCTATTAAGCATAACAAACAAAGCTGATTCGTGACCAACATGTTTCAGAACACTTGGCCAAACCTGATTTATAATAATGTTGATGGATTTTTTTAGACGCAGTTACACTTTAGTCATAACTACCTCAAATTTCTAAACACTAATCTAAGGAGCGAGGTTCAGAGATGGCACTCTAATTTTTACAAAGATGAGAAAGTTTGAGAATCGAATACAGCTCATTGTTCCCCACACAACATAGATTCCACTAAAGGCTGCTTGTGGAGACTTTGGACTTGGCATGTGTGCAAAAGTAAATGGAAGAACAGTAAAAATAAACAAAAAAGTACAAACAAAATAAGATAGAGGCCTATAAAATGCTACTCTGCCAAGTGTCATATCAAGCCTCTTCAGGCACTGATAAGTAGTTTTATTACCTGCAATTATTAACATAAATGAGGCAAAAATTGCCTCCTCAGCAGTGTACCACAAATACATATTGGGTAATTTTGAATCAGTGACAAATGCAATAACGTTTCCCCTCCTAAATAAAAAAATAAATCAATGTACCTTAACTTAGGTTTACAAACACAGTGATTTGACCATTAACAATTTAGATATATTACTTTGACTATTGATAATACTATATTAACAAGATCAATACCATAAAGAGTTTGATACAAACAATTATCCACACTAATAGAAAAGTTGATGGAGGGATAGTACCCCAAGAGAAGAGTTTCCACATATTTGAAGAAACTGCTTCTCTCTGGAATCCTTTAATGAAGAGTGTTGGTTAATCAGGCGCTTTAGAATGTAGCACCTACAGTATTTTGCCCAAAGAAGAAGTCAAAAAGTGCATTCAGATCTATATTTTTTTCACCCATTTGTTTTGCTCTTTTTAAATTAACCTAACAAAGCTAAATTTTTAGTACAAGATTAAATAACTAAGACTAAATATGTTATATGTTTTAAATCTATATTTGTATTGGTTTTTGTATGCAATTAATGTTAAGTGAAATCAAATTTTATTAATTACACCTGGAGGTCCAACTGAGGACGGCTAATCTATTAAGACACTGACGAAACCACCATTGGAGAAACGCACACTTGTGCTGCTTACAACCTTTCCATTCGTAGTGCTTTACTTTGTTCTTTTAATCACTTCCAGTATAAGCACTTTGTTATCTATGAAGCGGTTTGTTCATAATCAGCAAATTACAGTGTTACAATCTCGTGGAGAAAGTGGGATGTGGTAAAACTGGCTGAGAATTCTGCTGAGGACAACCCACAGAGCTAACTCTCACTAAGATGACATACAAAGTGACAAGTTACACTGACAAACCCTGACCAGAGGATAGTGAGGAGGTGATTACCCGACCAAGAAAATTGCTAGGAACATCATCTGCTGCTACACCCCTGTGTAGAAACATGGAAAGCACTCACAGATTCTACAGTGTAGAACATTTGATGTTTCTGGACTGCATCTTATCTGTGAGTATGAGGATGTGAGTTAATAGCCACACCTGCATGCTTATGAACTGTACACCGTAAGACTCATTCGTTATTGGACTACATATTGTTACAACACAAGTGGAAGGACACCAAGATTGCAACTTAATTATCGGTTATCCATTAATTTTTGTTGCTAGTATTATATTTTTATATATTGATGTTGCAAACACATTAGTCTTTATTTATTTTTAACTGTGTATAATAAACTTTTATTTATACTCTTGATAAGCGCTCTTGTTTGTACATTAGAAAATTAATTACCTGTTGGCATATGCTGGCATACCGTGCCAAAACATTTGCATTCTCGTATATGGCAAGACTTGAGGGTGCATGGTCTGAGATCTTCAACACACAGCGCCACTTAGCAAAGTCAGCACCATCCTTTTTGTACTGAGCACATCTCTCTCCAAGTCCATCAAGGCCTAAAAACATAACAGCCAGCTCTTTGTATCAAACACTCAGCAACAGGAAAGTAAGGGTCTCTTTGAAATAAGTTAGTCTCAAGGCCCGATTCAATTAGCCTTACACTCACGTTATTTGTAGTGCAAAGCTAATTCTGCAAAAAAAATTGTCACTTTTTCCATAGAGGTGCGCATAAAAACCGGCAAATTTTTGGTACCATATGACGGAAAAAGGTGCACCGCAAGCTTTTTCTCATAATTGCGACTAATTGAATCGAGCCCTCAGTATGTTAAGAGAAACAGTAGGAAAGAATAAAAAAAACTAAACAAGTACTTTACCAGTCACTAACCTTGTGTGGTGGTCTCACCGTCGGTCCCAGCAAGAGGAGCTGTACCTTTATCTACCTGTGAAAGAAATAACAGGCTTAGGAAAGGCCAAAAACAGGTCATTCTGATGAAGTCATCAAAAATGGAAGACCAACCTTGATTCCAACAACAATGCCGAGATCCTTCAGGAGTTTTGGGAATGGCACTCCATCGTTAGATTTCTGGTAAAGAGTCTCATGGAAAAGAATAACTCCTCCAATGCTTTCATTCAGTTTGCTCTCAGATGTAAAGAGAAGGTTCCGGAATGTGCGTCTGTTCTCCTCTGTATTCTCCACATTGATGCGCTTCAATCGGCTACCCATGGTCCCTAGAATAAGGTAGGGAGAATGGTTATTATTATCAGTATACATTAAGGGCTTGAGTCTAAAATACTAATGACACCTGACTTCCACAAGCTGCCTGCGGAAGTCGGGTGTTTTTCTTGCAGCGTGCATGCACGTCAGATGTTATGCTACAAATCTTGCATACGAAACATTGTTCTGTGTGCTAGGAGATCCGTCAGATGTGCCGGCATT
>WWET01000851.1:118006-138772 GCA_011038615.1 Limnodynastes dumerilii | reverse complement strand
TACACACACACACACAACTGTAGCATCTTTCCAGCATGCAAAATATTTAAGACGAACTACTTTGCAAAATGGTTTAGCCAAGCTGTACACATGTATTGCCCTTACTCCTAAACTCTGAATCAAATCAAAAGGAACACGCACGGAAAAAAGTGCGTCAGATTATATGGGTCAGATGCTTTAGCCTGTGAAGTAAAATATATGCCATTTACAGTAAATTTAGATTTGCTTATTGATATCACACTAAAGTGAAGTATTATGCCAGCTTGTTACAAAAGCTGGCATTTAAAAAAAAAAAACCCATGCATTTCTGTATTGCAACTTAGTCCGTTGAAGGATTCAATATTTTTTTTTATATTTAAATGTAAAATTTACAGTCCTAGTGGCTGTATGGGTGAAGCCATATCTGTAATCAGAGACACTGAAACACAGAAAAGGTAAATCTAATGATTTGGTTGTTGGACAGGAGATCATTCAGAAAATCAGCGCTATTTTATGCACATCGATACACAGGTTCTATACAGTTCTAAATTTGCTGATCCATATATTTGTTGGCGTGCAAGACGTCCATCCGTACGTGCAAATATACAGACACGTTTATAGTCACAAACATAGGTAACGAATTTTGGTTTATATATTTGTAGTACAGATTACAAGTACAATTCTATTTACATGAATTCCTGCAAAACAACACTTGCAGCCTAGACTGTAGGTGATTACAACACTTGAACACGTTAAAAAAGCTAACAGACTACAAAATTAATTGCTAAACGTCTCCACATAAAATCGACTACAATGTACATTCCGCAGAGCTACACAACACATTCCCTATACAAGCGAAAATATCCGATCGCTGAACAACATCCCTCTAGGAATTTATGTGCTGAAAATCCAGCTGCAAAGCTTTACTGACAGAATTGTATGGCACCAAAATTATAGGATCACAAACACTTTTTATCCTAACGGCTGCATATTTGCATACAAAAGGAGGCCAGTTTGGAAGAGGATTACCTACAGAGCACCCCCTTCCTATAGATGCACTTACTGTTGAGTTGGCTGAAGGTGGTGTGCAGAAACCTGTGAGGCGGAACACGTTCGGCCACATCAGTGTTTATATGTCGTGTCACAAACAGGATGGGGGCGGGACCTATGCCCCTGTGCTTTTCTATAGGTTGCCTGTCCACACGCCCCTTCACTAGAAGCCTCCCACTGTCAGTCATGATGTAGCCTGGGGGTAAAGAGCAGCATGGCGATAAGAGTTAAGGGGTCTGCACTATAGTCAAGAGTAGTTTACATTTTGGCAAACACTCGTGATGCTGGATGTGCATTCTGTCTGTATTGCCTTATATGTAAATAATCTGTCATACTTAAGACATTTAATACAAATGTCTCGCTCTTATTTTTTATTTATGTATATATTTTTTTAGATTGGAGATTGTGAGTATTTAGTCAAAGGACGTTTTATTAAATAGCACCTTTTAAATAGACAATATTTGGCATTAAATATTAAAATTGCGATAACTTCGCCTTTGGTTTCTGATACCATGGGCTACTGAGGAAAGTCTATTAGTTAATGTATCAGTAAGTGTTTGTTAGACTAGAGCAAAGTCCGTGATTGTTGACAAAGTCCCAGGGTAGAAGAGGGGGAGGGGTGGAGGAAGCAAACGAAAAAAATATGCAGTATGCAGAACACGTTAATGACAAAAGAGTTTTTCCAGCTTTAAGACATGAAAGGAGCTGTGTAGCCCACCAACAGCTTGCCAGTAATTCCAGGGACACTGCTACAGATTTTTTGAGTATTGTAATTGATCAACTACACTTCTCATCAGGACAGGAGTACAGAAATTGGTTTTTATTTTGTTGCACTTGTAATATAGACTATATTTATATACAATAATAGCATTTTATTTAAAATACAGTACTGTTTAAGTAGTTTAAAAATTGGGACTTATCAATAGACTATCTTTAAAATTGAAGTGGTCAGATTCCGATTTTTGCAAAAGGGTGCCAAGATGGAATTCTGGATATAGAGGATCCTAATCGAACTTCCCAATTGTCCCATTTTCAGTATGACAGTCCCGATTTAAGGTGATTGTCCCTCTTACTTTACAGTTTGTTTCAAAAGAGCAGAGAAGCCTTGGACAAAAGGGCTGGATCCAGAACTAAGACCGACAGGGGAATTCCAAAAGTCATTTGCGTAAGTCCCTTGTCTCGGAACATCTGCGCATGCGCACGCCAGATGTTCCGACAGCGTACATTCGTCAGTAATTACGCTGAAGGGGCTAACTCTTCAGTTACGATGGCTGTATGGCGGGGATAGCCATGTAAATAAGAGGTCAAGTAAGCCCAGTTACGACAAGGTCTGCAGCTGTAAGGCCGCAGACCTAGTTGTAAAAGTTAAGGTAGGAATTTCCAGAGCCATAACTAGAATTTTTTGCGCCAGGGGCAAAAAGGAAAAATGGTGCCCCCTTGACCCTGAATTTAAAGCCAATTTAACCATAAATATTAACTTACTGGTGCCCCCTTAAAATTTGCATCCTGTGCGACCGCCCCTATCGTACATCCCTAGTTATGGCCCTGGGAATTTCCAACCAACAGCGGAGATTGCAGGGGTGTGCACTCCTCGCTACGGGAGCGTAACTATGTAAAGTGTGCTGGTGGTCAGGATCTGGCCCAAAAGTCTTTCACATAAACAGTATTGGTTATAAAGGGCTCCCACTTGATCCCTATAGAATCAAATCTGTTTCTGTAAATCAGTGTCCCAACATACGCGGTAACGTCATTCAGGGAAACAGATTTGGTCCTTATAGGAACCCTGTATAACCAATTGTGTTTATGTGAATAGGTCACATGGGTGCCGTTATTCAAGCTGCAGAGTGTGTGCCATTGGAGGAAGTAGTACGAAGATGGGAGAACAATGAATGGATGGACACATGATATACGAGGGGCAGACATGGGTGGCTGGGCATATAAAAGTGTCAGACAAGGATGACTGGAGACGTGATATGCAAGGGGCAGACATGCAAGGGGCAGACATGAATGGCTGAGCCAATACATAGGGGAAACAGGATGGCAGGAAAGGATGGCAGTAGGCATACATGGGCAAGATAGGATAGCTTGAGGCATACAGGGACATGTATCAATTCAGGCCCAAAATGTGAAATGTAATCACACTAATTTTTTTTTTTATCTTAATATGTTTTTTATTTGAAATGGCACAGAGTTCATATAGTAATTTAGTCATTTAAAATGCATTATAAACCTTTCTGACAGCATGCCATACAGAGCACTATACCTGCCCCCTGGGTGGTGCAAGACACATCCCCTCTACCATGCCACGCATTTAGTCCCTCTTGCCAATTCTCAAATGCTGAGAGGTATGCAAGATCTTTTTTGCTAGTGAATTTAATGGCAGGGCAGGAAGCAAAAATACTTGGAGGAGATGAAATTGTACAATAAGGGTGGTGCAGAAATGTTAAGGTAGGATCTCCTTGAAGTAACAACCGTTTGAGTAAGAACAGTAGCCACCCCTCACCCATACAGAGTTTAGGATGCAGCGGGGGTCCCACGCTAGGACTTCTTCTGCGGTTGAAGCCCCTACCGCAGTGGCAGTGGAGGTCTGCATCTGGTCCAAAGTTATTAACTAAGAAAAAGACTACACCTAAGATATTATATATGTGTGAGTGCTAAATCATGCAAAAACTGCCTTTACATAGGCTAACACCTAAAGATGGCATTTGTCAGGCACAGGCAGTGAAATAATTTAATATTACTACTACTACCAATAATAAAAATGTTATTCATTGATAAGGAGTTTGTAATGTAGACACTTTTTTGAGGGTTAAGATTGCCCCGATAACTAGATGTGATAGCTTTAGACCCACTCTTACCCAGAGAAAAGGTCTATTGATACAAATAATGACCTTTCTGCTTGTGCAATCTTGAAGCAGTAAGGTTAAAATGTTACCTACAGCGTACAAAACAGTGTCACGTTCTGTGCTTAACTTGTATTTCAGGCTCTTACTGACTGACAATAATAATACATAACTATGTAAAAGGGTACAGTCTAGTTTGCTATTAAAATGCAGCATGACAATTTACGCAAAAAAAAAAAAACATGTTATTGTGCATGTAGAAAACATATTATTGTGCAAAGCAACCATATTTTATGAGCCAATTACTTGATTGAAATGGGAATAATACCCTTTTATAATTAAAAAAGATAGGTCAAGGAATATAGATCTGGGTCAAGATATACTAAACTGCAGAAAAGGATAAGTGGAGATGTTGCCAATAGCAACCAGTCAGATTCTAGCTGACTTTCTCTAGTATGTAATAGGCAAGTGAGAGCTAGAATCTGATTGGTTTCTATGGGTAACATCTCCACTTTTCCTTTTCTGCAGTTTAGTAAATCTAGCCCCTGTAAAAGAAAAAAATTAAAATAAATAAAATGAAAAATAGCTTTAAAAAATGGAGGCCTTTTTTGTTTTTAACTTGAAAGGTTCAGTTTACACTTGGATGAAACACTTTGTTATAGCTGAAAAATACAACTAAAGCTCAGAATGTTAATTGTATGCTATATGCCATCTAAAACTACATTTTGTATTGCAATATACAAAAAAATAGATACATCCTGTAATTTCCTTGTAGCAAGTAAATTAGTGAGTCTTATATGCATTTAGCTAGGCTATCGAATTTAACATAAGGTCTCTTTTAATATTTTCCAATTGTAACATACTTTTTAGTACTGCCTTGTTTTAGAAATTTGCACTCACACCCTCTAGTTAAAATAACAAATAATAAATAAATATTAAATAATAAAGAGAATCCTTGTGGTGTGTAGAAAGCAAGCCTACAGACACTTATATAGTTATAAATGCTAGTATACTTGGTTCATTGTTAAGCAATATAGTCTGTGAACTGCATATTTCATTGGTTTCTTTCATCTCTCAAAAATAAGTCTCATTCTCATTTCTCCACTTCCTTATGTTCCTCTGTTATGAAAGGCTGTCAGATATTGAGACTCTTTCCTTTTTTCCCTGTCTCT
The DNA here is from genome assembly GCA_011038615.1 of Limnodynastes dumerilii. Lineage (NCBI taxonomy): Eukaryota > Metazoa > Chordata > Amphibia > Anura > Limnodynastidae > Limnodynastes > Limnodynastes dumerilii. The sequence continues at coordinate 133,728 of WWET01000851.1, read as the reverse complement.
CTGTTCTTCCTCTGGGGTCTCCTTCCTCTCATTTCCCTCATGTCCCCCTGCAGGTGGTGAAAGTCGGACTGGTGGAGACGTCTCCCCCAAATACTGGTATGTGAGGAAGCAGTACTCCCTATATTTACCAGCCCTCCAATCCTAACATATCACTCTGCCTGTTACTTTTGAATACATGTTCTCTCTCACTATTTCTTCATTTTATTGTTTTATGTCGTTGACAGATATAGAGGATTCAGTTTCCCTTGGGGTTGGGCTCCCTTCTACATCTCCTCCTGCTTCAGCTGGGCTTCCCCGTGATGGTTCAGCTACGCCTCCATCCTCTCCATCACTGAATGCTGGTCTACAAGGAAGCACAGGGTAATTGAATATGAAGAAGCACACACTATTATAATATTAAGCATGACAAGTCACAGTTGAGTTCTGACTATTTGATTCTCATCATATCTTTTTACTGTTGGGTGTGTGCCCTGTTATTCATTTTATTTTGTGATGTGTCAAATTAAAGTCTTTTTAGTTCCCAAACTAAATATTTGTTTCCATTTTTTCTATTATTTTTCTATTTAGAGTTTTTTTTTGTTTTACTGAAATATGTCCATATAAAAAAAAATACATGCTTTGTCAATTATACATTTTGTATTAAGCAAGCTCTATAATGTAAAACGGCAAACTAAGTGCTTAACAGATGTTTTTTTTTTTCACCTGATAGACCCACTTCAGATGCTCTGGGATTGCAAGTTGATTACTGGCTAAGTTGTGACCGTAGAAAAGAGAGAGAAGGAGGAGGAAAGAACACTTTGCGTAGTATTTTCCGATCTGTGGTTGTGTCACGTCTACCAGGACCAGATACCCCACCTGGTAGCATGAGCCTAAGTGTTGTAACCACAGAGCCAAGAAATAAGAAAGGTAATTTTCAAGTAGTTAATTGAAAAATTATATTGCTAATGAATGTATAATATAGTTAAAGTCTATGATGTCTCATCATTACTTTGTAATGATAAAATATATTGTGATGTCATACAACTTCATTTTTAAACTGACACTTTCACATAAGTAAACTGGCACATTGGGCTGGATCCAAGAAGGAGCTTGAAATTAAGAGAATAAAGTTACTCCTGGGCTAAACTATGTTGATTGCAGGGGAGTTTCATCTCATCTGTTGCAAACAGTATTAGAGTTGAGAGGTGATGTTTCCTATCCCAAGTTTAAATAACAGTGTGATAGTAAAGCTGTATCTGTGTGCAGTAAGGAATTCAAAGCTATATCCCTGCATGCAAAGAATACAATTAACTTAACCTGCAATCAACATGGTTTAGCCCAGGAGTAACTAATTGAAGCACTTACTTAGGTCTGGATCCAGCCCATGGCCACTACTGTGGACCGGATCTAGACTATAACGACAAAAATAAGAGCACACATCTTTGCTCCAAGCTATGAATGGTTACTTTCTCTAGTCTTTCTTAGTATGTTTTCTGGCAACCATTTTAGTTGCTCATCTTTATACAGTCTCTAATGCAGGGGTGGCCAGACTTTTAGACTTAGGGAGCTACTCTAAATGCAAAAAATCTGAATTTGAGATCTACCATAGTCCAAAATAATCATAACACAATACTTTAGGGGGCTATAAGCCAAAGAAATCAAAACAAACTAAACATTAATATTAGCCTAATTAAAGGGTGTTTTAAAATTATAGCACACAGATCCCTGCTTTACAAATTATGAACACAGTATACCTGGATAAACACAGGATAAATGTGTTTATGAACACCAGAAGCGCTCAATACACTAAACAAGGAGCACAGGTCTGCTCCCTGTCTGTCACGGTCTGCAGCGGCAAGCGCCGCACTTACCTGATCACAAGCAGTCTGACAGCAGCTTCCCCACTATGTGCCACTCTCCAGCCCTCCAGAGGTTCCTGCAAAGGTCTCCATTACAGCATGTGTGTTTGTGTCTGGGATTAGGCATCTGCATCATTACCTCTCTGGTGCATGGGCGTCGCCATGTTGCCTCCTGTCAGGTGATTCCCAGCAGCCACTCAGGTTCTCCTCTGCGCACACATGATTCCTCCAGCCAATCTGTGCACTGGGTGGGCTACTTAAACTCTGCGCACAGTCCATTCTGTGCCCAGATCAACTTGGTCTTCTAGGACCCACTTGTTCATTCTAGGTGCCGGGCTGTCCTTATATTGCCTGCTGATCCTGCAATCTGGTAACCCTGACCTGTCTGCCTCATGTTGTTGCACCACTGGTCCCAGCAGTGCCTGGATATCTGCTCCTGCAATCTGGTAACCCTGAACTGTCTGCCTATTGCATTCAAGTCAAGTCTGCCTTGTATATGGTTCAAGTCATTGTGTCTGCCAAGCATCTGGTTCAAGTCACTGTTGCTATACAGTTTAGCCTACTGTTACTACCCAGTCAAGCCTGCCTAGCATCAAGCTCAAGTCACTGTTGTTATCCAGTCAGGCCTGCCTAGCATCAAGCTCAAGCATTCTGTTGCTATACAGTTTAGCCTACCGTTGCTACCCAGTCCTGCTGTCCTGGTCTCAAGCCCTGGTTCTGCTGTCCTGGTCTCATCATCCTGGTCCTGCCATCCCAGTTCCGCTGTCCTGGGTCCTTTTTTGGTTCCAGTTACCGTGGTCCTTGCAGTCCGGTCCAGTAGCCTTGCGATTCAGCCCGTACCATCAACCCAGCACGCCAGTCCGGAGCAACCTGGTCCTGTCTTCACGCCAGTCCGGCGCAACCCAGCATGCCAATCTGGTGCAACCTGGTCTTCACTCCAGTCCTGCTACAGCTTGCTTCTGTCTTCATTTCTGATCCAGCCACCCTGTTATCCAGTTAGCAAGCTACCCAGCTATCCTGAACTTTGCACTCAAGTCCGGCCACCAATCTGCTACTTTCTGGACGTTCACCCTCACTCTATTCCACTACCATTTACTCTGTCTTGTGCAACCATCCTTATTAAAAATCACATTCTACTTCACTCCTGTTCATCTGTTAATTCCCTGGAAACCTGGGACAGGTCCCACCATTCCTTGCAGTTCGTGATACTGTCAGTATTATCATAATCGTTATTATGGCGGGCAGTATGCAGGCACACTAGATAGGGTGGGTGATGTCATGACGTACAGCAGTGCTCCTCAACCTTTTCTCACCCTTGGCACACCTAAGCCCTTTCCAGAATTTCACAGCACACCAAAAGCAAAAAAAAAAAAATATATATATTTTAAAAAACAGTAATTACAAAGTGCATAGACAAATTACATTTACTTGCTATTTTTTATTTTATAAATGTAACATTGCAGCTAATATATTCTCTTTATAACTAATAACTGTTAGCTTACAAATATAATTCATATGGCTACCTAATTTTGTGTCCATTTAGCCTCATTGCCTCCCTCTTTATTTGTGTCCAGTCAGCCTTGTTGTTCCCCTTCTTCTGTGTGTCCCACCAGCCTCGTTGCCCCTTTCTTCTGTGTCCAAACAGCCTTATTGCCCCAGCTATTTGTGTCCAGCCAATCTTATTGACCCTTTTTTTTGTGTCCAGCCAGCAGCTCCTCACCTTGATCTCGATGAATTCTTAATAAACTCCCACCAGTAGAGGGCGCTCTAAAGTTAAAGAAATTAACAGTACTACTCTACTGTTATTTTCTTTAACTTTAGAGCTTAGTGAATGAGGCCCCAAGTCCTTAGTACACTTGGTCTCCTTCCTACGGCTCTCCCCTAAGGCGTGCTCTCTGCATGACTGCTGACCCTGCGGCGGTGACATACGGGGTGGGCTGGGGCAGCGGTCATGTGGTACAGAGCCTATTCCTATAGGCTGTACCACATGACTGCTGCACCATCCCACCCTGTCTGTCACTGCTGCCACAGGGAGAATGTGGTACATCGCCTATTTCTATCAGCTGTTGCCAGTCACTGATAAGGACCTCTGGGCCAGTGGTGTTATTACCTCTGATATGCCCAGTCTTCAGTAGGAATACCCTTGTTGGAATACCTTTCATGCAGCTCAGTTTACATACAGGTTTTGGCACACATACTGGAAGGGGGGAACACCCTCTCCAGGTCCATCTCAAATATAACATTCAATTATTACAGTCAGGAAATATTTCCTACAGACAGGACATTGGGCTGGATCCAGACCTTGTTAAGTGCATGAACTTAGTTACACCTGGGCTAAACCATGTTGATTTCAGGGGAGTCATATTTCATCTGCTGCAAACAGTATTAGAGTTGAGAGGTGATTTTTCCTATCCCAAGTCTAAATAACAGTGTGATAGTAAAGCTGGTCAGTATCTGTGTGCAGTAAGCAATTTAAAGATATATCCCTGCATGCAAAGTATACAATTAACTTGACTCCCCCTGAATTCAACATGGTTTAGCCCAGGTGTAACTAAGTTAATGCACTTAACAAGGTCTGGATCCAGCCCATTGACTCAATTTACAGATAACGCAATTCACACATAACAGATTACATATAATACAATTTACAGATAACAACATTTCCCAAAGTCAATGTGCTTTTAATTTGGAGTTCCTGAACCTTGGGACTAAAGCTAATGACCCCCCACTGTGCTCACCAGCCAAGGAGAAGCCTGAAAAGCTTCATTACCATAGGTAATTACCAAAGACATTGTCCCGAAAGTCCTAACATTCATGCAATACACTAGACACCTGTCCAAAAACTAAAATGAAATATGTCCATTCATAAATAATGACGTGGTCTGGCCATGTATGATGTGGTCCTTCCACAATATATATTCAGAATACATATATATACACACACACACAAATACACACTAACACACATATACAGGTGAAACTCGAAAAATTTGAATATTGTAAAGGTGAAACTAATATATAGACTCATTACATGCAAAGTGAGATATTTCAAGTCTTTATTTGTATTAATTTTGCTGATTATGGCTTAGAGCTTATGAAAATTCCAAAATCAAAATCTCACACAATTAGAATATTACATGAAATCAATAAATAAATAATAAATCAATAATAAATACTTGGTTTGGGCTCCTTTTGCATGAATTGCTGCCTTAATGCAGCGTGGCATGGATGCTATCAGCCTGTGGCACTGCTGAGTTGTTATTGAAGACCAGGTTGCTTCACTAGCGGCCTTCAGCTTTTTTGCATTGTTCGGTCTCATGTTTCTCATCTTTCTTTTGGCAATGCCCCATAGAGTTTCAATGGGGTTTAGGTCCGGCAAGTTTGCTGGCCAATCCAGCACAGTAATCCCATGGTCATTGAACCAGGTTTTGTGCCTTTGGCAGTGTGTGCAGGTGCTGCTGGAAAATGAAGTCACCATCTCCATAAAGCTTGTCTGCTGAAGAAAGCATGAAGTGCTCTAAAATGTCCTGGTAGACTTAATAAAGCACAGTGGACCAACACCAGCAGATGACATGGCTCCTCAAATCAATACAGACTGTGGAAACTTCACACTGGACTTCAAGCATCTTGGATTGTGTGCCTCTCCATTCTTCCTCCAGACTCTGGGATCTTGGTTTCCATATGAGATGCAAAATTTGCTCTCATCGGAAAAGAGGACTTTGGACCACTGAGCAACAGACCAGTTCTTTGTCTCTTTAGCCCAGGTAAGACGTTGTTTGTTGTTCAGGAGCGGCTTGAAAAGAGGAATACGACATTTGAAGCCCATGTCCAGGATCTGTCTGTGTGTGGTGGCTCTTGATGCACTCCAGCTTCAGTCCACTACTTGTGCAGCTCCCCCACACTTTTGAATGGACTCTTCCTGACAATCCTCTCCAGGCTGTGGTCATCCCTACTGCTTGTGCACCTTTTTCTTCCACACTTTGTCCTTCCTAATGTGCTTTGAAAACATCCAACTTCTTTTGCAATTTCCTTTTGAGGCGTTCCCTCCTTGTGGAAGGTGTCAGTGATGCTTTTCTGCACAACTGTCAGGTCAGCAGTCTTCCCCATGATTGTGAATTCTACTGATCCAGACTGAGAGACCATTTAAAGGCTCAGGAACCCTTTGCAGATGTTTGGAATTAATTTGCTGATTAGAGTGTGACACTTTGAGCCTACAATATTGAACCTTTTCAAATTATTCTAATTTTGTGAGATTATGACTTTGGGGTTTTCATGCTGTACAAGCTGTAAGCCATAATCAATAAAATTAAAACAAATAAAAGATTGAAATATCTCACTTTGTATGTAATGAGTCTATGTAATATACTAGTTTCACCTTTTAAGCTGAATTACTGAAATAAATAAATTTTTGCATGATATTCAAATTTTCCAAGTTACACACACACACACACACACACACACACACTATATATTCTACTTCCCCCACACACACACATTACATACATAAATTAAAATATGAACCTACCTTAATTTTGATGGACTGACTCCCTTCTCCTGTCGCATCTGGTCCACAATTCTGCAGTATGCAATACAGGAGAGAAGCACACAACTGTTTTCACACACAAATACACATAACTGTTGTCACACACACACACAAATACACAACTATTGTCACATGTACACACCCACAAATACACATAACTGTTGTCACTCATACACAAATACACATAACTATTGTCACATACACATACACACACATAACTATTGTCCAGAGGCAGAACTAGTGAGTCATAGGCCCAGGTACAAACATATGCTTCGGGCCGCCAATTTGCCTCCAGCCCCACCTCAGTATTCCCTATAATGTACCTCCAGCCCCACCTCAGTATTCCCTATAATGTACCTCCAGCCCCCCTCAGTATTCCCTATAATGTACCTCCAGCCCCCCCTCAGTATTCCCCCATATGTGCCTTCAGCCTCCCTCAGTATTCCCTTATATGTGTCTCCAGCCCCCCTCAGTATTCCCCCATATGTGCCTCAAGCCTCTCCTCAGTATTCCCCCATATGTGTCTATGTGCCTCCAGTCCCCTAAGTATTCCACCATATGTTCCTCCAGCTCCCCCTCAGTATTCCACCATATGTGCCTACAGCTCCCCTCAGTAACCCCCCCCACATATGTGCCTCCAGCCCCACTCCCCTCAGTATTTCCCCATATGTGCCTTCAGCCCCCCTCCCCTCAGTATTCCCCCATATGTGCCTCCAGTCTCTCCCCTTGTTACTTACCTTTCTGTCCCTCATTACTTCCTCCTCCATGGCGCTCTCCACATCACGTGCATAGAGAAAGTTCCTGTATGAGCTGCGGCAGCTCATAGGAACCTCCTGTATGTACCTCCGGCTCTGTGTTATACAGGAGTCCTGTATAAGTGCTGGCAGTCTCCATAGCGGGGAGACTGCGCCAGCTCTGCATGCACACACACAGAGCCAGGGGCCCATGGAGATATTGGGGCCCACAGCCACCGCAGTAGTGGCTGCTGTGGGCCTCATTATCTCCATGGGCCCCGGTGCCGTGCACCGCTTGCACTGCCGGTATTTCCGCCTCTGCACAAACAAATACACAAAACTATTGTCTCACACACAAAAATACAAGTTCTGTCACACATTCAAACACACACACCTGCTGTCTGTCATAGTTATTTACTTACAAAGTAAGTACTGCTATTGTTCAGCCCAAGCGGTGCTCCTCAACACTACAGGATGACTGAGGCCCTCGGAGGCTGTTCATTTGCTGCCTGTATTAATTCCATGATCTGAGAGTCAGCCCAGAAGGTGCAGGGACAGCCTCATACTCTTATAGATCCCTGATCAGCTTCTGTGGCTCCTAGATATTAACATTATTAAATAGTATTGCACATAGAAGGAGATCCCCAGTTTACAGCTACTGTCCAGGAGCTGCACACCAGAGATTAAAGAGCCACATGTTGGCCACCCCTGCTCTAGTCTACACAGATCATCCCTCATTATGTGTACCCATCCTGTTACATATCTTTGTGTCATCTGCAAAAAAGCATATTTTCACCTCGATAGCCACATATTAAATAGCACTGGTCCAAATACAGGGGATGCATTCGCTGCGAAAATGCTATTTTCTGATATGGAGACAGCTGAAAGATAATTTTTATCTGTCGCTATTTGGGAAACAGCGCTAATTTGAAAAAATTACTTACCCATTCATTCATTTGTAAACCGCAGACCCATCGCACCGCCTGGACAGGCGAGTAGGAGTCTAGTAGGAGTTTTAGGGTTAGACTGCGGGGAGGGGACATATAGGGTCAGGCTGCGGGGAGGGGAGGGTTAGGGTAATAGAAGAGGAGGGATAGGGTAGGATAAATATTTGCCATATGCCGATCACTGTTTGTTCCGGGGATGATCAATTTATTCTCCTCCTCGAGGCAGAAGCAATCGATTTGTGAGCCAGTGCGCAACCGGCTGGTAGGACACGGCCCTTTCGAAAAAGGGACCTACACCCCAAGTGCAGAACCCTTGGGAATTCCACTGGTCACCATGTCCAAATATGTTAAACAATCCATGTTTTTTTATTTTTGATTGCTTGGTTTCTGTATAAGGTCACTGTACTGGGTAGTCTACAGCTGCAGCTGCCCATTGCCTGCAGATTGCACAATTGTCTGCCTTTCACATTCACTTGTTTGCGGTCTCAACACAATTACAACAGTCAAAGTCTGATTACCTCCTTATCAGCCTGCACTTTGTATCAAGGTGTGTATTATTTGTGGCCCAGTGTACACAGAAAGTGTTAAATTACTCTGGCTAGGTTTTTACACAATAATTGTAACCCTTGTGTATTTAAGAGTGCACACAAAATTATACATGCTGTTTATTTGCACAATTGAACTGGCCAAAGTGACTTATATGTAATATATATGGCCATATGAGGATTATGTGACCCTAAAGACAAGCAAGTCATAAGGGTTACCCAATTACTATACTATATTTTTTATTATATTATATATGTATTAATTACTTATTCATCATAGGCGCAATGTCAATCCTTACCATAACCAATTTGACCAGTCAGAAATTTGGGTGCATTAGGTTAGTACTAAACTGATGATGTAATATCTGACAGCATGGCTTACACCATTCCTAAATACCTTGCAAGTGTACATTTTATTTATTTAACAAATTTTAAAATTACAACTATAAATGCACCTGAACACAATTAAGTTAAAAACTGCAGACCAGAGGAAAAGTAAATGAAAACAAATTGCCTTGGTGGACTTTTACCACAATGTTGTCTCTATAATTAAGTATTTTCAATTATATGAGAAAATTACTGAATCTGGATAAATATATTTAATATTCAAATCATCTTGCAGTAACATAGGGGCTGATTCAGAGTTGCACTTCCACCTTTTTTTTTTAGGTGTAAGTATAGACCTGAGCAATACCATGTTGAGTTGCAAGGGGAGGCAGATTTAAATTGTAAAACCAGAATTAAAATTAGGAGGTGAAGTTTCTTAGCTCAACTCTATTTTATAGAATAAAAATAAAGCTATGCAGTATTTTAGTTCTTTGTGTAAAAGTAATGTATTTTCTCTGCATGCAAAAATGTTTAAATTAATTGACACCCCTTACTTTGAAAAATGGTTTAGCCAAGCTGTACACTTGCACCTAAAAAAAGGTGTAAGTGCATCTCTTAATCAGCCCCATAGTAACATAGTTGATGAGATTGAAAAAAAAACACCTGTCCATCAAGTTCAACCTATTTTGGATCTCCTGCGATCCCTTTCTTTATAATTGAAGTTAATCTATATGAAGCAACCTCCAAATTGTTGCAATCTGAAAAAATAAAATAAAAATCCCTGCTGACCCAAGATGATGTCCTATTCCTCCCTGGCTCCACTACTGTCCTTTATTTAAAATTAGCGGTCCTGGTAACCCTGGATGTCCTTTTCTGCTAAATTTTATTAACCCTTTCTTGAACATATCAAGTGAAAGTGCCATCACAACATTTACTGGCAGTGAATTCCACATCCTGACTGCCCTTACTGTGAAGAACCCTTTCCTTTGCTGGTTTTGAAACTTCCTTTCCTCTAACCTTAGTGGGTGACCCCGTGTCCCGTGTACAGTCCTTGGGGTAAAAAGTTCCCATGAAAGTTCTCTGTATCAATCTTTAATGTATTTGTATATAGTAATCATATCTCCTCTTAGACGCCTCTTTTCTAAAGTAAACATGCCTAAACTGGCTAGCCGTTCCTCATAGCTCAATGACTCCATACCCTTTATCAATTTTGTCACCCTTCTCTGAACCCTTTCTAATTCCAAAATGAATTTTTTATGGATTGGTGCCCAGAACTGAACTGCGTATTCGAGATGAGGCCTTACCAATGATTTATATAGTGGCAAAATTACACAGTCTTCCCTTGCATCTATGCCCCTTTTTATGCATGATAATACTTTACTGCAGCTTCTGCTTGACATTACACAGTCTTCCCTTGCATCTATGCCCCTTTTTATGCATGCTAATACTTTATTGCAGCTTCTGCTTGACATTGAGCACTATTGCTAAGTCTATTGTCCGGAGCACTCCCAAATCCTTCTCTATTAAAGATTCTCCTAAATTTACCCCATATAATTTGTAGATTGCATGCTTATTTGATCCCTAAATGCATAATCTTACATTTATCTATGTCAAACCTCATCTTCCAATTGGCTGCCCAATCCTCCAGTTTATTCAAGTCCCTCTGCATAGAAGCTACATCTTGCTCAGATTTAGTGTCATCTGCAGAATTGGAAACCTTGCTCTCTAAACTATCACCATTAATAAATATATTAAAAAAGAGTGCTCCCAGCACAGAACTTTGAGGTACACCGCTTAAAACTTTTGACCAATTAGAAAAAGTTTAATTTATCAGAACTCTGTTCCCTATACTACAACCAATTTTTGATCCAAGTACAAATGTTGTTTCCTAGACCTAGTTCCCTTATTTTGTGGACCAATTATTAAAAGACATTTATAATGTAATTGTAACACATTCAATAGTTTTAAGGTGTGCCATTTATGGTAGAAGCACAACCCAACAGATTTAATTGCTAAAATACAACAAACACTATTTTCTAAATCATCCTTTGCTGTGCAGTACTGAACTGCAGTATGGATGTGTAGTGTTGTGCCTGGTTACTAGGGATCCAGACCACGGAAAAATGGAAGAAGTGAAAAACAAATAACATTTTTGGATCCTCCAGATCCAGGCTTCTGTGATGGAAGGGTTTCCAACAGCAGGAAGCATGCATATATCCCCTCCCATGAGCAGGAGTTAGGATTCAGCAGGGATCCGGCTTTTGATCTCTGGTGCCATAAGCACAGTGGCAGCCAAGGTTTGGATCAAGTCCCTCATCCTTAAAAGTGAGCTTGCTGTGGTCTCCTTTCATAAAAGAATCACCATAAATACCAATACCTGGAATGTTAAGGACTATAGTATGTTTTTTTTTAATTATCCTGAAATATGCAAAATGAAGTGCAACATATTTATGTAACAAAACAAAACACAATTTATCACAAAAGTGACTTTGCAAAGTTTTGTTTTTTTCATTAATGTAGGAGGGGATAACCAGCATAGACAAGGTCTCATAAGTGGCATGTGTTTATAGGCTGTTGTGATGGTCAGAGCTTCTAACAAGCTTTCCTCTTATCTTTATATGGACTGCCTGTTTATGTAGAAAGTGAGACAAAAGGCTACAATAACACACACAAAAATGTACAGTATAGGGAATAGATAGGTAAATAACCTCTCTCTAATCTGTCCTATTGTTTGGAAAGCCTTGTACTTAATCATTATTGTTAAAAGATAAGAATTATAACTTAAATCCACTGGGTCCTTATAAAAAATGTTGTTAATCACAGTTCAAAGTTGACCTGTAGAAGCCTGTCAGTCTAATTCATAGTTGGGAGTAACAACTGCAAATCTGCACTTCATTTATTTACCATCTTATAAAGCATGTGTAGGCACTACAATAAAATAAAATTAATTTGCACCATTCACATTGGAACATGTTTTGCATAGATACAGATTTCCTCCCTTTTTTTGTTTTTGCTCCTAACCCTGAATCAGATTCTATGGATGTAGTAAACAAAAGGAAAAAACCAACCAATCTGCGGCACTTAGAATGATAAATTACCACCACAATATTAGACTAATGAACGCAGCTGGATCTAGGGATTGTGAATCCCCACAACAAGAAATCAAAACGAAAAAGGGGAAAACCAGCGCTGTCTCAATAGAATAATACAACCCTTAAATATTCAAACTAATAGTAAAGTCCAATACGAAAACAAAATGTATCCTTCTTAGTTAAATAGAAACAAGATTTATTAATACAATATAATCTGGTACCACAACACTTAAATATTAAAAGCAATCTCCATACATGTTTCCATACATAATTATTAGTGTGGTCAGATTATTTTAATTGTTATTGCACCTGTGTTATCCAAATACAAAAGAAATTGTATATATCACAGCTTTATTCAAGAGTTCTTATTCCTCTAAAGCTGGCCACACACTAGAGCGATTATCGGCCCAAACGCACGGTTATCGTGGATTGGGCCAAATATCGCTCTAGAGTGTGGTGCAGATTTTTTTTTACAGCGGCGATAAAACCATCCAAAAACGCAAGGGCACTATTATCACATCTGTTAGAATTCTTAAATGATAATCGGACCCTAGCTGCGATTTTTGGAGGTACCTAGTGCTCTGCCCTCTCTCCCTCTGTGTAAAATGAATGCTGGATAGACATTTAACACAGAAAGAGAGGGGGCAGAGCGTTGCAGAGCCAGGCTGCAGCGCTGTGTCCTCTCTCCCTCTTTCTGGCTATACAGCGCTGTATAGCCAGACAGAGGGAGAGAGAGGACAGCGCTGCAGCCTGGCTCTGCAACGCTCTGCCCCCTCTCTTTCTGTGTTAAATGTCTATCCAGCATTCATTTTACACAGAGGGAGAGAGGGCAGAGCACTAGGTACCTCCAAAAATCGCAGCTAGGGTCCGATTATCATTTAAGAATTCTAACAGATGTGATAATAGTGTCCTTGCGTTTTTGGATGGTTTTATCGCCGTTGTAAAAAAAATCTGCACCACACTCTAGAGCGATATTTGGCCCAATCCACGATAACCGTGCGTTTGGGCCGATAATCGCTCTAGTGTGTGGCCAGCTTTAGAGGAATAAGAACTCTTGAATAAAGCTGTGATATATACAATTTCTTTTGTATTTGGATAACACAGGTGCAATAACAATTAAAATAATCTGACCACACTAATAATTATGTATGGAAACATGTATGGAGATTGCTTTTAATATTTAAGTGTTGTGGTACCAGATTATATTGTATTAATAAATCTTGTTTCTATTTAACTAAGAAGGATACATTTTGTTTTCGTATTGGACTTTACTATTAGTTTGAATATTTAAGGGTTGTATTATTCTATTGAGACAGCGCTGGTTTTCCCCTTTTTCGTTTTGATTTCTTGTTGTGGGGATTCACAATCCCTAGATCCAGCTGCGTTCATTAGTCTAATATTGTGGTGGTAATTTATAATTCTAAGAGCCGAAGCTTGGCTGCTTTTTTCTAATTTATATGAGTAGGATATTATGAATTTCTTTGTGATAAATACAAACTTTTACAAATATACATTATTTGAAATATACAATTATATTGAAAATTCCTCTCCATCTAATATTATTTTATTCAACAGTATGGAAAACGTTTATTTTATAATAACGTCATTATGTCTGGGATAAAACATTAAATACACTTTAAAACTATAAATTGCAACTTTAATATGATTATTCATTTTCTATTCATATAACATAGTCATAGGTAGAAGATACAGATTAAAGAGTAATATTTGGGATATTTAAATTTTTTGATAAGTTTATATTGTACAGTCTGTACAGTCATAAAAGTTGAACCATTCTCTTAGTAATATATTCATTTAATTGAGAGTTTTGCAAATCATTATAATTCAAACTCTGACAAATATATATCACCAGACCGTCTCATCACTTCATAAAAGTTTTCATCGTCTCTGTTTTTTATTTTTTAAATTGTGTTTTGCAGTCAAAATGGTCAGATTTATATTATTGATATTACACAATAATAAAAAAAAAAGCAATAACATTATTCCACTTGAAAAATTCTAAATGATTTGAAGAGTTTTACAGCATTTAGTAATGAATATGAATTTGTACATCATTGTCCTTCCCTAAGCATATTATATTTTAAATTATATTTTATATTCACCTGGTAATTTTATAATGGCAGATATTTTTCTATGCTAAGTTAGGTTAAATGTTAAAATAATGCATAATAAGCATAATAAAATATTACAAATAAATTAATAAGACTTTCAAATATTAAATGAACAATGCTAAAAAATTATAATATGTCCATTTGATATACATTTTGAATTCAACAAATGTAAAACTATTATCTTATCACATTAATATATATAAGGTGTATAACTTAAATGCCAGATCTTTTTATTTAATAAGCATTGTTTTTAGGGAAATCCAGCTCAGTAGATTTCATTGTAACTAGTACCTTCTCTGTGAATAGTTTTTATTTGCAAAACATGAATTTAAAAAACTATTAATACTAACTTAGTAAACCAATCATTATTGTAACCATACATAACTATGATTAGACAATTATTCATTTCAGTTGAATAAAATACAGTTAATATATTATCAGAGGCATTGTAAGATATACATTCTATGAAACCTAGAACGCAAGACACTGGTTATAAACAATTATCTTGACCATCTACAGTATTCCTCTTGATTCCGATTGGATCATTGTTGGGCAGCATAGCCTATCAGAAGAAGGAAAATAAGGTGGAAGAAATACATTTTCTATAAGTTTTTTGTTTTTTGCTGTATGGAGCATGCAAGATAAAGTACTGGTAATAGTATTACAATGGTACTAAAGGTAAATACGAAGTAGGGTGGGTACACCATCTATAAGTGCAGCTATACACTATCAAAGATTTCCGGAATGAATGCTATAGTCATATATCGTAAATGTGGTGAATTGTGCTTAGTTCTTTATCTTCTGCAAAATCTGTTTTCGCTGAGACCCCCTGTTGATGAAGATGAAAGAGAAACTAACGTTCAGAATCAGATAGGTGACATCTATTGTGTGATGAGATCTTAAGATACTGTACAAGACTTCTACCATAGAAAGCCAATATGCTGATCATTGGGTTCTTGTCATTCATTGGTTAATGGTGTATATTGCGGATTCATTTTGTTATTATTTATTTTTTATAATTTATTTATTGCATCACTAGAAGCACTTTTTTCACCCTTGTTTCTTTAAAACAACGGTATTTCTCTAAGGAGAAACCTTTGAAAGTGCACTTTATTTATTTTTATGTGAATTTGTGACATTTTTATATGTATTTTAGTAATTTATATAAGGTTTAATCAATCTATTTTTTTTTTTTATGTTAATGGTGGCTCTAACGAATCAGTCACACTCAGTTTAGAGGGGCTAGTGCCCACCACACCTTACCCCCCTTTCCAGATTCTATTATTCACATTATAAGCCATCCCATTAGCACAGATATATATTTGGATGTACACAGGTCTGTGTCGGTGCATAGAGAGGGGAACGCCTATACTGTAAATTGTAGAAGAAAATGTAACTGGTGAGCTGGACAGTATGCAAAGAACCACTTAAATATTCTGCACACAGCTGGTATGCTGGTAACTGTTATAATAATGCTGGTAACTGTTATAATAACGCTGGTAACTGTTATAATAACGCTGGGAACTGTTATAATAACGCTGGTAACTGTTATAATAACGCTGGT
>WWET01000851.1:82902-101309 GCA_011038615.1 Limnodynastes dumerilii | reverse complement strand
GGCAGGACTGGACCAAGCAGGCAGGACTGGACCAGGCAGGCAGGACTGGACCAAGCTGGCAGGACTGGACCAAGCAGGCAGGACTGGACCAGGCAGGCAGGACTGGACCAAGCTGGCAGGACTGGACCAAGCAGGCAGGACTGGACCAGGCAGGCAGGACTGGACCAAGCTGGCAGGACTGGACCAAGCAGGCAGGACTGGACCAGGCAGGCAGGACTGGACCAAGCTGGCAGGACTGGACCAAGCAGGCAGGACTGGACCAAGCAGGCAGGACAGACCAAGGAGTACCAGGCACATGGGAGACCTGATTGTTCTGGCAACGATGGAACAGTGCACAGGGTTTAAATAGTGCGCCCTGTGCACTGATTGGCTGGAGGACTGGAGAACATGAAGATCATTGGAGAAGCGTCGTCACATGATTCATCCAAGATGGCGGCGCCCATGGACCAGAGCACCGCCACACTTGCCGCCAGAAACCCACGTAGAGGACGCGGCGGCAAGACTGGTAAGTATGAGCAGAGGCGCTCCCTGTGTCAGGCACAGACTCCGACGAGCTGCAGCAGCCACGCGCCGGGAGAGGGACGCCGTCAGGGAACCAGGAAGCAGGTAAGTGCGGCGTCTGCCGCGGCTTGTGATACTTTGTACACTCAAACCCTCTCCTCTACCCTTGATTTGGTGTGCCCTGCCATCTTGATCGCTCTCCATCACTGCAACACTAGCACACCAAACGCAACATGTTTCATTAAAACATGTTCTGACACTGCAAAATGCATCTAGGAGGAAATACCACTCCCTTGCAGGATTGCTCTCGATTTCATGTTTATCCTCTCCTCCTAGAGCACTGCCCCCACCAAGCCAAACAGTCCTTCATCAAGTCTCCTTATTTTATTCTCCATTTCCTCCTTTTCCACCATCCAGCCATGCCACCAAGTTTACCACCTTTTCACTTCCAAAATCCAGATCCAATATCTCCTCCTTCCCCCACCCACTCATACCCCTTTGACTTCCTTTAACTCACCTCGGGTAAGGAAGTTTGTTCAGTACTCATGTCCTCTTCCTCCTCAACCTATCATCTTGATCCCATTCCCTACCACCTCCTTAGATCCTTCTCACCTACTGTTTGCCCTTATCTTAACCACTTCAACCCTCTTCCATTGAACATGCCCTGGTCTCCAAATTTGTAAAAAAAGCTAAAGTTGACCCAATACCCTGTCTAATTGAAGACCCATTTCTCGCGTCCCGTTTATATAAAAACTCCTCAAATGACTTGTCTATAACCGTCTCATCAACCACAACTTTAACAACTTCAATCCATTTTCTGTCCCCTTAACGCCATAGAAACTACCTTAACCAAAGTCTCCAAAAACCTTTCTTCTAAATCCAAAGGCTACTCCACACTCATTTGTTTTCTTTTTCTTTTTATTAGAGTTAAAATACAGTAAATAAGCCTGTCACATAACAGTTCTACTGCGGGCAAAATTAAAGAGTAATTGTCTACACCCCTGATGTATCTAATATGCCCAGGACAGACCAGTGTTGAACCAATAGTATTTAATTAAAAACAGAGCTAAATTCTTGCCCCCCCCCCCCAACAAAAAAAATGATGTGACGCCCCTGGCTTTATGTAATGCAAAATAATGGTACCAATAAGCTATATTTATGTTTTATGTATACCAATATTGCAATTGTTTTCTGCAAGTGTAGTAGTAGTAGTAGTAAAACGATACGAACCTGTACCCTGTTGGAAGGCTGGGTTCCTAATCAGCCACAAGGAGTGTTTTAAAACTGTGCAGACCTTTATTAGTGTGTATGTTATGCCATGTCTGCCATGGCATTATTAGAAGCAGGTAGGTAATTACTTCTTGCAACATATCCACTTTAAATGTATGCAGGTAATTAGTTACAGTTAGGCTATCCAGAAAGGCCTGTTCCACTAGAGTGTTAGCATAAAAAATCAGTACCATACAGTCAATCTTGGATGTATATTAACTAGCTTCACTATAAAGATCTAGGACCGTATTCAGACTCCCACACGCTTTCCGTGCGTGGGGGTGTCTGTAATTACGCGAGCGAGAGGGAGTGCACACCCCCTGTCACTCCCCTCATGCGTGCGGGCTTTATGGCAGCTTACGCTGCCATAAGCCTGCCTTATCTGCGGCGTGCGGATCAGCGGTCCGCACGACCGCTGATCCACTACAGTGTGGGAGCCCACTCCCACACTGTACACTTTACATGTTTCCCCCCGCCCACTTTAGCGGGCGGAAGGGAAGCACAGCCCATTTCCTCGGAAATTTGTTCCGTCCGTTTGTTACTACGCTAGGATTACTATAGTAATCCTAGCATAACATCTGGAGGGCGCATGCGTAAATCACCTGACGTTATTAAATCTAAATCTGGTCCCTAATTTGGAAGAGTTTTTTAATGCCACAATCATCCTTCTTGACCTATCTTCTGCTTTCACTACAGCTGACCATCCACTCTGTACATACTTTGTATCATTGGCCTCTCTAAAAACGTCCAGTTTTGGTTTAACTCCTCTCTCTCTCACTGCTTATTCTCAGTCTCCATCCTTAAAGCTGATCATACACAAAAGCGATTATAGGCCAAAACATCCAATTAACGGATGATCAGGCAAATAATGGCTGTAGTTAGTTGGAAAGAGCAATTTTTCAAACGCCAAATAAACGTACCAAGAAGGCTCCGGTAGGACTATTTGGTCTTTTGACATTTTGATTTATATCAGTAGTAAGCTTCCAATATCTTGTAGTGTATGGGCATTTGCAATATTCTGAGATTCTGCAGTGCTCTGACAGTTGACCCAACAGAGGGTGTGTACCATCACAGCGCTCTGCAGCCTTTCTGTGCAAGAGGTTCTGCAGGGTGCTGCAGAACCTCACACACTGTCTTTGTCATTCATAAACTTGTATTTTCAGCCAGACAATAGGATAGCTGCATGGGTCTCCTGTCGAGATTTTTTCTTTTTTTATTAGAGTTCAGGTTTCATACATAACAGTACAGTACAACTGCAATAAGTAACTGAAAAACACTGAAATAAACAAAAAGCATACAAATTAATATAATAGAAGCACATACAGAGTCAGCGCCCGACCAGCGCAACATGTCATTGATTTGTCATACAGTTGTCTATGAACCAAGCTGCTCCTCCTTTACTGAGACCCCGCAGCTATCTAGTATGTACGTATGTAAGAACTCGACCCATATTAAAAAGATTAATGCAGCTGTTGCTATGCCTATGTTATGGTTCCTCCTATCCTATAAGCAGATGCTTTTTCTCCATGCAGTCCTTAATTGTACAATTACATATTGTTCAACTGGGTGGGTGTATGAGCATTCGTGATTAATATAGGAGGGTCATCCATGTGGGTACGTGTTAGATACCAAGTAGTTTGATGGAAGCACCTATGAATGCTATCCCTAATAGACGAGGACAGTGTGTCTATATAATTTTCCCAGTGAGTCAAAAACTTCTCTGTTTGCTTTTCCTTATGAAGTGAGGCCTCCAGCCAGTCCATTCTAAAAACAAAGTATAGTTTGGATCGGAACAAAGCTAATGTTGGAGGCTCTCGTTTGATCCACATATGTAGAATGCATTTTCTGGCAACAGCTGATAGGATCAAGAGGAATTGTCTATGTTCTTTTTCCAGATACAGTGGAAAAAGGAGGCATCGGAATGATGGCATTTGCGGCAATTCCCAGAGTCCGACAGACCTTCTGCTAGGTGAAAAATACCCCTTATGAAAGATGTTTAAAAACATCTCCCTATACATACTGGCTTTCATTGTTTCACACGAAAAGGTAAGGGCCTTGAGCACCCCCTCCACTGTCATTTCAGGGAACCGTTCTACCCAAGCCAGGAGGCCCTTCTGAGAGCCTGCGGCCTCTTGAGGCAATTTGAGCAGGCTATAGTGTCTTGCAATGGTATTCCTCATTTCCAGAGGTTTTTTCAGTATAGTGTCAAGATCATTTGCCCAATCCTCCTGTGTGAATCCAGCAGTCACTGAATGAGCATAGTGTGTGGCCTGATGTACTGCAAATGTATTGGTAGCAGACAGGTCAAATTTTTCTCTAATCTGGGTTCCAGTAGCACTACCCTTCTTTGTGCGTCTACCAGGGCT
The DNA here is from genome assembly GCA_011038615.1 of Limnodynastes dumerilii. Classification (NCBI taxonomy): domain Eukaryota; kingdom Metazoa; phylum Chordata; class Amphibia; order Anura; family Limnodynastidae; genus Limnodynastes; species Limnodynastes dumerilii. Next base: position 97,173 of record WWET01000851.1, on the reverse strand, counting down.
CCTACTGTGGTTAGCCCTTTGGCTGACCATCTCGTAAACGGGTATGCTGCTTTTCCCTCCTGGAAAGCTAGGTTGCCTAAGAATGGCAAGTGTAAAGTCTGGTAGCTGTGAAGCCTACGTTTTTTCCGTATAGTATGCCATGTTCTCCAAGCCATCATCAAGAGACAGTTATCAAGTGTGTCCTCGGGAATGTTGGGCCTGTGCATGTGTAGGACATTTGTTAGAGTGTGGGCTGACAAGAATGCTTGTTCTACAGGTGCGTTAGCATAAATTTCTGTCCCAGAAAGCCAATCTTTATGTACCGGAGTTGACTGGCTTGATTATACAATTTCAAGTTCGGGAAATTTATCCCTCCTGCAGAATGGCGCTGCTGCAATCTGATTAAACCGATTCTAGGCCTCCTATTATTCCATATAAAATTACGAAATGCTTTGTTTAATGATTTTTCATCCTTAGTGGACAATAGTATGGGTAACATTTGCAGGGGGTAAAGTAACATGGGAAATTTTGATTAAATGAGCCCTACCTAGATATGACAGTGGGAGTTTGGACCATCTAGAGATTTCGCTTATCACTTTGTCAATTATTGGTTTCATATTGACTGTATATAAGGTATGTATATTCTTGGGTATACATACCCCCAAATAAGTGAAGTGGGTTTTGGCCCATGTGATTCTAAGTGATCTGGCCCATGCCGGCTGTATAGTTGGTCCCAAATACATTGCAATTGATTTGCTCTGGTTGATGGAGAAGCCAGAGACTTCCCCAAACTCGGATATTTTATGTAGGATTGGGCCTAGGGAATGCTGTGGGTGTGCTACATATAATAAAAGATCATCTGCGAATGCGGTTACTTTAGTGCAAGTATTGCCAATTTTGATCCCCTGAAACACGTCCCATGATTGTAGGATACGCAGCAATGGATCTAAGGCCAGATTGAATAGGAGTGGGGACAGGGGACACCCCTGTCTTGTTCCCTGTGTCATGGATACTGTATGGTTGTCAGTGCCATTGATGAGGAGAGTAGTTTGGGGGCTAGTGTATAAGAATTTAATGAATTGGGAAAAAGCTGTCCAAATCGGCGTATTTCAAAGACTTTTTGAAGATGGGTCCAAAAGACCCTATCAAAGGCCTTTTCCGCGTCGAGGCTTAACAGAATATTGTTTGGTGTAGTGGGTGTTGGTAGAGTAGATGCTAATACTGCTGCTATTGCAGTTCGTACCCCTTTAACGGTGCCTATGGTGAGTAAAGCCCATTTTATGAGGAGTGAGGAGCTTGGGGAGGATGGACTGCAGTCTACTTGCTAATATTTTTGCCAACAGCTTGAAGTCCTGATTGAGTAAGGTTATCGGGCGATAGGATGTCACTAGATCAGGAGACTTGCCCGGCTTCAAGATAAGAATGGTATTGGCTTCATTGAATTGTGGGAAAGATGGTTGTTCAGCATATAAAGTCTGAAACAATGTAGTTAAGAAGGGAGTAATGTTGTGTTTAAGAATTTTATAATACTCTGCGGTGTACCCGACCGGGCCTGGGGATTTGTTGTTGTTTAGGGATGTGATTGCTAGCTTCACCTCTTCCTCTGAGAGTGGTGCCTCTAGGATCTCTCTTTGGTTTTGGGATATCCTAGGCAATTTAGCCGCGTCAATTTAGCCGCGTACAGCTGCTCATAGTAATATTTTAAAATTTGCGCCACCTTATCTGCGTCAGTGTAGCTACAGTTATCATGGGGATCTATGATCATTGGGATATGGGTTTTTTTCTTTTGCGTTTTAGACATATTTGCCAGAAGCTTTCCAAGTTTATTGCCCCAGCGATAAAAGCGTTTTTTGTTAAAGTCTAGGTACGTTTGAGCCTGGAACAAGAGAAAAGTCTCCAGCAATTGTCGCTCTTCTGTATACTGTCTCAGATTGACATCAGTGGGGTCTGCACTGTAGCGAGCGTACGCATCCTGCATACTCTTAAGAAGTAGATTGTGCTTCTCACGAGTATCTTTCGTCCTAGAGGCCTGATATGACATTATATGGCCTCTTATCACCACTTTGGCCGTATTCCAAAAGAGTATTGGCCTGTCCCAATGCTCCAGATTGTCATCAACAAATTCTAGCCATTTGAAATTAAAATACTCGCGTAATGTGTCAGAATTGTATAAGTATGTTGGGAAACGCCATTTATAGCGCATGGGGTAGATATTAGGTAGTTTCAAGGTAATGGAAATTGGGGCATGATCCGAGATCAATATACCTGAGATTTTTGCTGTTATGATGTTGGCAAACAGGTGAGTAGCTAGCAAGATATAATCAGTTTGCGAGAATGTTTTGTGCACCTGCGAGTGGAAAGTGTATGTTTTGTCCGTGGGATTTAAAAGCCGCCATGGGTCTAAAAGATCATGTCGGTTTTTAAGGAGGTGTATAAATTCCCATGCATGCGATACTCGAGTAGTACGTGTCTGTGACCTGTCTAGCGTAGGATTGTCTATCACATTAAAATCCCCACCAACAATGAGACCCGGGGTGTCTTGTTGTAATAAAATGTGGGATAAGCTTTCATAAAAAGCCTGATTGGGACCATTGGGGGCGTAGATATTAACTAGTGTATATGTTTTTTGTCCCATTCTGACGCATAATATTATGTATCTCCCCTCTGGGTCAAGGATTTGACTCTCAATCTGATATTGAAGGTTGCGATGAAACAGTATAGCCACCCCTCTTTTCTTGGATATGAATAGCGCTGTGTTACACTCGCCTACCCAGGGGGCTCTCAAGGTTGTGCCCTGTGCTCTGCTCCAGTGGGTCTCCTGGAGGAAAGCTATGTCAGGTCTTAATTTTTTAAGGTGGGACACAACCCTTTTCCTCTTTATAGGGGCATTGAGGCCACCCACATTCCAAGAAATTAGTCTCACCCCCTGCGGCGTTTCACTACCACTCCGATCAGGTCGTCTTGTTTGTGCCATTATACATCCGAGACCTCTATAATCGCTGCCATGTTACGTATCAAGCCAGCGTATGTAACCTGGGCTACTGGGGTGTCTATCGAAACGAGGAGCAGCAGCCATGCAGCAGGTCGTCCACCAATACTCCACACGCGCCTTAGGACAAAACATGTAAACCAGAACTTATGCTTGTAAAAAATTACAGTTACTTTCACATCTAGAACTCTAATTAACAACATTTTCAATTTTTCCTCCAGAACTCCAACTAGCCCCCCCCCATTGTCGTGGGGTGGGACCTAAGGTCTTAATTACAACATATATATGAGCTAAATAACAAAGAAATAGCAATATCAACCACCAACTAAAATCTAGATGGTTCTCCATTGTGTCAAGTGCTACATGCCACATGACTCGTTAAGTTTGGGACAGAAACTAGGCCGAAGGTGTCCGTTGAAGCGGAGTCTCCCCTGGGATATCCATTTGTTCTATAAAGGCCCTAGCTGTGGTTACCTCATCAAAAATCCGGTCCCCACTCTCAGTGGAGATACGAAGCTTAGCCGGATAGAGCAGCGCGAAACGTACATTATGGTCATGTAGAAATTTGCATAAAGGGGTGAACTCGCGGCGCCTTTGGGAAACCTGCGCTGAAAAATCTTGAAAGATAAAGATTCTATTCCCATTGACCCGTAAGGGGTTGCATCCCCTATACGCTCGTAGTATAGCCTCCTTATCCCTAAAATTTAGGAATTTAGCAATTACTGCTCTTGGTCTCTCATCTGTACCCTGGCGGGCAGGTCCTAATCTGTGAGCCCTCTCAATAGACATACTGGCATGACCAGGGGTCAAAGACAGGGCCGTAAATAGATCTGTTTGCAAATATGTCAACAGGTCCCTGTCCTTCACTACTTCGGGGATGCCTATAAATCGCAGGTTGTTACGCCTATTGCGATTCTCAGTATCTTCCATTTTATCCGTTAGGGATGTTAGGAGTTTAGACTGAGACACCACTGTATTCTGGAGCATGGTGATTATGTCCTCTGAGTCACTCTTTGTTCAAGGGCTTCAATCCGGTTGGTATTAACATTAACCTGCGTGGTTGTGGTCGAAAGGATCTCCTGCAGGTTCTGAAATTTTTGGTCTAGTTTTTGCTCTAATGCTAAATCAATTTGTGGGAGGAGAATTTAGATATTTCTTTTGCCATCTCTTTCAAGAACGAGGGAGAAGGAGGTTGTGTGTCAAAGATCGCTGGGATTTCTAACTCCCCAGATGACTGGGGTGGGGCAAGGTACGGATTTTAGGTTGGGATAGGGGACCTTTAACGTTAGATGCCTTCTGAGTCTTACCCATTTTAGTAGGTGCACTAGACGTAGCTATCTCAATGTACCTTTTCATACCCAAAAAGCACAATAGTCAACAGTGTACGGTGAGTCACCGTGTAGAGCAAGACATACAACAGATATACAAATACAGTCCCCAGGAAGGAGAACTATAACCACCCACAGAATACGGAGATAATACACTTAACAAAGGCAACAGTGTTAATATCTATGGTACCTAAAGTACAAGTTATGCCTCTCCAGCTAGGTATGCAGTGTACAATCTAGTCTATGCAGTTATAATGACAAAAGAAAACGTCTCTAGCACAGCCAGGGCCCACAGGTATGCTCAAGCCCACAGAGTACTCACATATACCTCTGCGTGAAAAGTTCAGTAGCAATCAGTCCCACAGTCGCAGAGGTAGGCAGGTAGACAGACAGCCTGATGTAGAGATTTGAGAGAGGGTCAGCGTGTTGATGCAGTATATCTAGGGTGCATAGATGGCGTACGGTTTCAGGTTGCAGGGGCTGGTTGAGGGAACATCACAAGAACATGCCAACTGACAGGTAACACCTTTGAAGATGCAGGGGCCTCTATCCGCAATGGCAGTACAGTCCCGGCGCCACAAGGACTGCAATGCAATGTAGAATATTTCTGAGCCTGCCTAAGGACACGGGCACGGCCCGCTGGTAGCGCAAGCTCACGTTGTACTCACATACACCTCTGTGTGAAAAGTTCAGTAGCAATCAGTCCCACAGTCACAGAGGTAGGCAGACAGCCTGATGCAGAGATTTGAGAGATGGTCAGGGGCCCAACAGCCACTTGGTCTCTTAGTGTATTGATGCAGTATAGCTAGGGTGCGTAGATGGCGTCTCTCCCTCTAATGCGAAGTAAGCGGCAATCAGCTATATGGTTTCAGGTTGTGGGGGCTGGGTGGGGGAACAGCACAAGGACTGTGATGTAATGTAGATACCTGAGCCTGCCTAAGGGCAAGGGCCTATATGTATTGCTGACCAACTTAGCTTGAAGAAATCACATATATAAAGACAAGGCCGTCTTATGTCATCAGGCCAGCAAGTCCATTAGTTCTCGCTCCTCTCAATGCCCACTAGCTGAGCAGATCTGAACTGTCTTAGCAGCTGCAGGGAAACGTAGTAGACAGGCTGCAGGTAGAAGTAATAGCTATTGACAAACTGGAACGTTCCCACTGGGCAAATATAGGGAACAGGTAAGTCTGGCAGGGAGCAGGTTTAAAGGAAAAAAAAAAAGAAAAGAAAATGGCCGTCCACACCAAGGTATGCAGGCTCCGCAGCGGAGATGGATCCAGCACAGAAAGAGCAATGAAAATCATCCGCTTTCGCCGCCCAACTGTGATCTCCACAGCTCCAGTTGGGCAACAAAGCTCTCCACGCACCTTTTGGCAGTTAGGAGCCGCTAGCCGTCAGCCGTTCCCCCCGCGGTCCTCCGATGGGTCTGTAGTGGCGGGAAAATGTCTTCAGTAGCTTGGGCACTTGGCTCTGCTGGCCTCGGACAGTGAACAGGTCACCCACCCCTTTTGGACACAGGAATCTGTGTAGCTACGGCCGTAGTCCGAACCGCGGAGGTCCCGTTTGAGCCTTAGCGCGCCTCACAACAATGGCCGTGGCTCAGTGCCCGCAGTGTCGTCGGGCTGATCTTCCGGCGGGTGAAATGCAGGGAGCCAGGGAACAGTCAGCCCCTTTGCCTGCTCTTATCCTCCTCTCCTCTCCGTGCCACTGGACCGCAATTGTCCCCCTATAGCAGGTGAACTTCGGCTGGTCAGGGGAGAGTGTGGAGGAGCTCCATAAAACACGTCCGTCCTAGGCGGCACATACACCGGAAGTCCTATACCTCCTTTTTCAGAGAACTTATCCGTTCCTTCAGAATAAAGTACCACCGTAACACCCAAATCAATATCTCATCTCTCTACCACCACTCCTTCCTACTCTCTATGTCCTCCTGCCTCTCAGTCAGTACCGCTTGGATAACCCAGCATTTTCTAAAACTCAATCATATCAAAACTCACAGTTTTCCTCAATCACGTGTCTCCTCAACTCCAATTCTTTCTGTTACCATTGGCAACAAAGTGTCATCTCTGATGTCCTAGTTCACTGCCTGAGGTCCTCCAAGACCCCTCATCTAAATTTAAATCCATTTCACAAATTCTGTCACTTATGTCTCTGTAAGATAACTTGTATCAGACCTTTCTTCTTTACTGATGCTACCAAAACTCTCACACACAAATAATTATTTCCCACCTTGACTATTGTAATACCTGTTTTCTTGTTTCCTCTCTTCCATCTCTCTCCCCTTCAGACTATACTCAACACTGCTGCAAAGCTCATCATCTTCTCTCATCTGTCCACCTCCACATCACGCCTCTGTTGATTGCAAACTTGTTTCCTAGAAACCACCAAATGTTGACAAAACACTGACTTTGGGCAAAATTTCATTCTTTTGTGTGTAACAGCACCTCCTCCTTGACAAGGGGTTAAGATATCTCAATTTCTTGTTTTCATGATAAATTTCTTATAAAATTCTGTTTTCAGGCATTCTGCATGTAAATCGCTGTCAGGCAAACAAATCTCTCCTCTGGGTCATAGCCTTCCCAGTAAACAGGAAACTAACTGCTTCCGGATCATTTGGGCATTCAGAATTTTTTCCAACCACAGCCACTGTTATGGTGGAAAATATTAAATATGCAATTAAGTCATATCTAAGATAAAATCACTATTTATGATAGCAGAGGAAAGTTAAGATTCTCTCATCAATTACCTATGCACAAGTCAAGTACTAGTACTAGTAAATTGCATCAATCACACTCAAATGACAGGAGGGCATTTCAGAATGTTAATGAAACATCCCCATAACATTCATTTGCATTAAGGTCAAATCCCAGAGGAACCCTAAATTAGAATACTAAATAAGGAACCTAAGCAAGTCCATTGAAGATAGAGGACCTGTAGACCTGAATCTACATATTGACTGACCAGATTTCAGAATAGCTACAACTTAAATTAACAGATACCTGCTACAAGGATATAAAACTTCCTGTATTTATTTGCATACTGTTCCATAATAAGATTCTAGTTCCAGGTTAATACAGTTTATTGTTTGCACATGTAACCTTTGATATAAAAGTATAGGAGGCTCTCTGTTGTTAAAGAAATAATCTGTTTCTGCATAGAAAGCTCATTGCCTGTTCAATGCAAGCACTGCATATGATAAATATGATATTATTGTACTATCTTGCGTTATCTTATAGATAATAAACTTTTTTTTTTACCATCTTTAATTGGACTGTACAGTATGGTTTATTTTTCTTTTTGCTATAACAGACCTTCCTCTAAACACTCTTAGTTCTACTGGCGGTAAAATGGGCTTCTGCATCAGAGTTGTGGTAAAGTCTGAAAAGGGTTGGCCCAGGGGTGGTACTCTAAATGACAGAAAAACAGTTGAGGGAGAATGGCAGGCATTATTGAAGGCAAACTTTACCAGGGAATACTTTATGCCCAATTATTCTGTAATACCCCGTTCAGATTACCATGAAAAAGCCGGGGTTTTCATGAAATTGCCGGACTCTAAATGACAGAAAAACAGTTGAGGGAGAATGGCAGGCATTATTGAAGGCAAACTTTACCAGGGAATACTTTATGCCCAATTATTCTGTAACTAAGCTGAATAGCACTGTAAATATTGCTATAGGAATTGATTGGTTGATTTAGTGTGAACCTTTCAGATTCTGGTAAATTGGCTTAATGTCCATGGATTTGCATGGACAAAATGGGATCTTCAGATGTTGAAGGGGACTTGCCGGTAAACTTCGGAGATCTGCCTAGCACAAGGAGAACGGGCTTTAACACATTCCACAATGTCCCTGGACATAGAGGGTGAACAGATCATACAACATAGCAAATCAGTGGTCTTTTCAATAACCTAGATTCCCAGCCATCTAACAGATGTGTCCTTCTAACAGAACAGATATGTATAGAGCATTAGGAACAAAAAGCAGACGTGGAAATCTTATTGAGCCTTTTGTTGAAGTGACAGCAGCTCTGAGGCCAAATCCTGAGTAAGACCTACTACCACACATTGGACTGTAATCACAGATCAGAATAAGTTAGGTGCGGTAGTACCCACACATAACTCATCTAATCTTCCCTCCAACCCGCTCCTATTATTAGGAACCTTATGGCACTTAAGAATGCCATAGGGCTTCCTTAACTAACAGTTCATATCTTCAAATGGTGATCCCCTCCCCATGCACTCACAGACTCATTTAAATCCCTCCACACACCCACTCTTCTTAAAAAAGGACAGAGGCTGCCATGGCACGCCTCTTACTTCTTAAATTTCTAAGTACTGTCTTTAAAGACTACACATACTCAAACTGCGTACCTAAATTGTACTTAGATTTTGTAAATTACCTGCTATGCAAGCACTTAAGTGTTGCGAGTCCCTGCTTTAAATCCTCTCATTGCAAAACAGGGACAGCTGAAAGCTGCTTGTTGGCTGCTCTATTTTAAATGCGAGGGGTTTCAGAATTTCTTTTTTATGAATGGGTGAGCATGCGATACGCATACTCACCCATTCACTTTCGTAAACGTCGCCGAGGCCTTAGGGTTAGGCTGTGGGAGGGACTTAGGGTTAGGCTACAGGGGGCAGGCACTTAGGGTTAGGCTGCAGAGGGGGGGACTTAGAGTTAGGTTGGGGAGTGAGGCATAAGCAACCGATATCCTAGCCAGGTTGAAACTGGCTGGGAGCGAACGACCCTATTGAAATACCCTGCAGCTTCTTAAGTGTGAATCCGGTCCATTGAGAGGGAACAATTGGTAAGAGTAGACTGGGGTTCTTCAGTGGCCAAGAAGCTTCTGGGCAAGAAATTATAACTCTGTCTGGGACTGATTCTTTTGGCAGATTTTTATAATTAAGTGGCTTTTGGATCTTTAAAATGTGACACGGACAAAACCTAAATGAGACCCTATCCCTTATCTGCTTTTTATAAACAAGGTCTAATCAAGTGTGGACTCTCCAACATTTTTATGTTGAGGCATCTGTTTTTTAACTTTTTTTCTGCAAAGGATTTTTGCCTTTTTGATTGTTATTATTGTCTTTTACAGAGAGCTAGCATGCCACACCTAGAGTTGAGCTAGCTAATCCTATTTTTTTGTATTCACGATTGCTTAGTAGGTTGTTTAGGGTTTTTTTTTTCTTTTTTTAAATCTTTTTTTCTCATTTTTGCTGTTGTAACATTTGCAAGAACAGCTTGGAGATAGCACAAGGCTCAATGTCTGTTCCAGTGTTTGACAGGGCTGTGCTCCACTTTGTGATCAGGTCCATAAACAGGTGAGGTAAGGTGAAAGCTTATATTTTCTTTATAGAATAGTACTTTATATGCATGTATGTGTTGTTTCATCCCTGAAGACAGTCCGAATCCGGACTTAAACGTCAGGATCTTTTCTTTGTGACATGGGCTAATAAAATAAAAGCCTTTTATCTTCTTCTATTAACAAGTCCTTGAGTGCCTTCATAAACATACATACATATAATAATATACACGGCTCAAAAAAATAAAGGGAACACTTAAACAACACAATGTAACTACAAGTCAATCACACTTCTGTGTAATCAAACTGTCCACACTGATTGACAATCAATTTCACATGCTGTTGTGCAAATGGAATAGACAACAGTTGGAAATTATAGGCAATTAGCAAGACACCCCCAATAAAGGAATGGTTCTGCAGGTGTTGACCACAGACCACTTCTCCTATGCTTTCCTTTCTGGCTGATGTTTTGGTCACTTTTGAATGCTGGCGGTGCTTTCACTCTAGTGGTAGCATGAGACGGAGTCTACAACCCACACAAGTGGCTCAGGTAGTGCAGCTCATCCAGGATGGCACATCAATGCGAGCTGTGGCAAGAAGGTTTGCTGTGTCTGTCAGCGTAGTGTCCAGAGCATGGAGGCGCTACCAGGAGACAGGCCAGTACATCAGGAGATGTGGAGGAGGCCGTAGGAGGGCAACAACCCAGCAGCAGGACCGCTACCTCCGCCTTTGTGCAAGGAGGAACAGGAGGAGCACTGCCAGAGCCCTGCAAAATGACCTCCAGCAGGCCATATATATATTTTATGTCATTTTATTGCTCTTTGCAGTCTGAATGGTAGAATTTTTTGTCTATGTAGGAAACCGTAATCAGACATGTTAAACCGCAAGATTTTATTCTCTGTGGAATTTCATAAATTTAATAGATTTTTATTTACTAAATATAGAGGCCCATATTCACACCTAAGAAGCAGATGCTTCTTTAAAGACCGCATGGAGCATTTTAAGTAGAAACAGGCGGCATAATGCCGCCTTGGAGATGGATTAGGTAGAAGTGGTAAGGCTTTAGATTAGCCGAGGAGGGCGGGTAGAGGCAATGTCAGTGCAGACATTGCACGGATAGTTAAAGTAGCCCTATGGCACTCATAAGTGCCATAAGGTACCTAAAAATGGGGGACGGGGGTGAGTTAGATGTAGATCTGTTAATATGGTCCACATATACTAACCATTGATAAAGTCACCCAGTGTGACAAAACATATGGAATTTACCCACACCTTTGCCTCATTTTGTTTACTGTGTTACCCAGCAACCACCATTAGCTATTACATCGCTGTGTAAACGCTTTTAATATGAGCTTATATTACCCATCCTGTCCAGCGGTCACTGCTTCCTTCCCCCCCACTGCTACATCCCAAGAGTAGGGGACTGGGACCAATACACAAGGGATTAGCAAGGGTGGAGCTTGTGCTCCAAGTTCTGGCAAATCAAAGTCCATTGTTTCAATAAATTTTATTTTATTGTGCAATTTATACTGGTCCAGTAAAACCATGTTACATGTCTCTGTGCTTATTTAATATTAACATAACTACAATAGTACCGATTTTACACCCACAAGAGGGCCGGTGCTAAGGTGTTCCCCCTGCAAACAATAAATATGTGCCCTCTTGTTTTACAATTTAACATTTCACACTAGTGACCGACATATATTGCAGTATCCATGTGCAGTGGCGTAAGTTCTGCCCAGGCGCTCAAAGGCAAGATTTTTGGTGCCCCCACAGGACGTATTGACATCACGCCTGATAGTTTATGTGAGGGAGGAGAGGAGAAAAGAGAGGTGGTGGCCTGTCAGTATGTAATTTCCCTCTGCTTAAGCCTAGTTGGCTAGTGCTCTGCGGAGGACACAGAGATTCACTCAGGAACAATGGACACAAGACTGCTGGGGGGAGACAATGGAGAAGTGCCTTCCTCTGGGCTAGCGCCTGGAGCTCGTTGCTTCCATTCCATAGCATTTATATAAATATGTATGTTTAAGTTTATATATATAAAGACAGTGTTTATATATTACAGCTTTTGATAGAACAGGGTATCCGGGAGACTCCTGAAAATCAGGCAGTTCTCAGGCAAGGGACTTGAGGCTGTGGTTTTATTCAAATTACAGCCTCATGTCCCGCCCCCTTTGCCTATGGTGCTATGTTTATTTGCAAGAATTGGATGAATGTTTTTGCTATGGTATTTTAAATGCAACAATTAAACAATTGGATTTTAAATGCATCTAGTGGTTGGTTAATGTGATTGATCTCAGGTTTTTCAACTATAGCGGGAGCACCCTCTCTGTAATTGTAGTATTGGTGCAGTCTTTTCTTTGTGTATTTGTATATACCATACTCCATACTCCTGGGTATAATTTTAGGAGATGTGCTGCATGATCAGTACATAAAAAAAAAGCATTTGTGTTCAGAATTTAGCAATACAGACCTAAATAAATAGCACAATATATACAAATTTAACAAATATATGAAGTATTGGCTTATAGTTCATCAAAACATTTAAATGTGGTATAGTAGAAATATTAAACTAAAAAAAAAAATACAATGGTAATGGCTTTTACACACTTATAGTTAACATGAAAAGCAATAAAACTAACTATTTAGGAAGATTAAGGAAGATATTGTTTGGTTTAGTAGATAACTCGGCAAACTTGCAGTATTGGGGACCCGTGTGACCATACAAGCACGGCGGAGGTTTCTCCAGCTTCGAGTGCACTGCGGTTCGGGGAGGTAGAGCGGTGATTGGTTGTTCCCAGGATAACGCACCACTGCTGAGGGTTGATTGGCATAAGATGGAGGCCTGGTAAAGATGCCTAAACTCCCCCAAGTTGTCCTGGGAACAAGCAATCACCACTCTACTCACATCCTGCGGCGGTGCTCAAAGGGAATGATGAATTCATATTTATAATAATGCTTATTGTATGTCACTGTAGCTGTGGAATTCCATTAATTTTGTTCAATATTAGCAAACTTCCAGCTGAAATACTTGAATTTGCAATGCAATACATTACATGCTATTATCATATACTCTATGATAATAGCTATGTGTTGCATTGCAAATTAAAAGTATTTCAATTGTTAGTTTGCTAATATTGAACAAAAAAAATTGAATTCCATAGCTACAGTGGGGAACCTCCGGCCTCCGGATCAGATCCGGCCTGCGACATCATATGGTCCGGCTCGCAGAAGCAATTGAATCATCCATCTTTCGGCAAACTTGCAGTTCCACCATGAATACACATGAACTCTGGGCAGTGATGGCAAAAGAAGAACTCTGTCCCTCCCTCCCCGAGCTGCAGTGCACCCGAAGCCGGAGATACTTCCGCTGTTCTCGTAAAGTCACGCGGGTCTCCGATACTTTGTAGGCTAAACAGACAACTAGCGGCACCTAGTTCGAAAGTATTAAGGCTCATTCAAAGAAACCCAACGTAAGGCCAGAAGTGATTATGGGGGTGGTGTGGAGTATTTATTGGTGCTGGGCAGCAGCATAGGAAAGCCCGTAGAGCCCAGCAGAAAGACACTGTATGTCTGATAAGGAATGGCCGTTGCAGTGTAGAAGGGATGTTGTTTCAAAATCCTTGACCCCCCCTTTGATTCTAGTTACTTCTGCCTGGGCAGAGAAGCCTGAAGGTCTGCTGCCTCAGATCATGTACGGATCGTTATTACTGATTTATTGCTCTAGGGACTACACTGGTGACTCTGGCATTTTTCAGCAGATATAAGAGGGGGATTCACTGCAATAATTTTCACTGCCGTGTGTAAAAAAGAAATGTATGTCACCGCCAGCTGTGGTAACAAAATGTTGCAAAAGCAAGTCATTTTGTGAGCCACGTAAACCAGCGTCCATGGGCCTGATTCAGACGTAAGAAGTTGCTTAATATAAGAGAGGAAAGTCACTCCTGGGCTAAACCATGCTGGTTGCAGGGGGAGTCAAATTAATTGTATTCTTTGCATGCAGAGATATATCTTTGAATTGCTTATTTCACACAGATACTGACCATCTTTACTATTACACTATTATTTAGACTTGGGATAGGAACAGAGGCGTAATTAACGTGGGTTTTGTAGGGCTCGTGCCCCAGGTTCCGATGGCGCCCATCTAACGAACTTGGGGTCACGTCAGCGCCACGGAGGAGAGCGAGGAGAGGGTAAGTAAACTGTAACTGGGGCCCGGGGGCTGCACTAAGGATTGAAACTATATTTAGGGAGCGCACTAAGGACTAAAACTATATTAAGGAGGTGCACTAAGGACTTAAACTATGATGGGGCTGCACTAAGGACTGAAATTATATTATGGGGGTGCATTAAGGATTGCAACTATATGAGGGGCTGCACTAAGGTCTAAAACTATCTAATGGGGGTGCACTAAGGACAGAAAATATATTATGGGGGTGCACTAAGGACTAAAACTATATTATGGGGCTGCAAAAAGGACTAAAACTTTATTATGGGGGTGCACAAAGGACTAAAACTATATTATGGCAGTGCACTAAGGACTAAAACTATATTATGGGGGTGCACTAAGGACTGAAACTATGATGGGGCTGCACTAAGGACTAAAACCATATTATGGGGGTGAACTAAGGACTAAAACTATATTACGGGAGCGCACTAAGGACTGAAACTATGATG
>WWET01000851.1:70735-81254 GCA_011038615.1 Limnodynastes dumerilii | reverse complement strand
TTACTATCACACTGTTATTTCGCCCCTGGATAGGAAACATCACCTCTCAACTCTAATACTGTTTGCAACAGATGAAATATGACTCCCCTGCAATCAACAAGGTTTAGCCCAGGAGTGACTTTCCTCTCTTATTTTAAGCACCTTCTTAAGTCTGAAAACCGGATTCAGACCCCCGCACGTTTTCCGTGTGCGGGGGTCTGTAATTACACGAGTGAGAGGAGAGTGCACACCCCCTGTCACTCCCCTCTCGCGTGCGGGCCATATGGCAGCGTAAGCCTGCCTTAAATGTAGCGTGCGGATCAGCGGTCCTTACGACCACTGATCCGCTACTGTGCGGGAGCCCCCTCCCACACTGTACACTTAACATGTTTCCCCCATTTCTTCGGAAATGGACTCGGACGGAACAAAGTTCAGTCCAACTGTTGATACGCTAGGGTTACTATAGTAACCCTAGTATAACATCTGGAGGGCGCATGCGACCTCGAGTTAAGTCAGGTGACTTACGCACCTTGCGTGCATACGTCACCTAACGTTACTAAATGTGAATCCGGTCCTGAATCAGGCACCAAATCATCAGCTCCTCAGCCCGTTCTACCACCAGCAAGCTTTCTATAGCTGTGGTTCTAGGAACAGATGAACACACAGCAAAACAGCTGTGGTAGAACGGAGCCCTTTACATTATGGTAATCACAACACTTCAGTACAAGCACCCATATATTAAGCAAGAGAATCCGTACAAATAACAAGTTAATCTACTCCCTACTAATAAAGAGTGCAAAACATATATTCACTGCAAGGGAATTCTACTATTACGTTACATGTAGCTTCAGCAGCTATACACCAGAATTTACAGCAGCAAGAAATAGCAGTGATAACCAACACATTTACTGTATATGCAAAACATTGGACTAATTTGGAATAAGCAGTGATAGTGCTGCATCTATTGTATCTTCTATACATTAATACAGACACGAGCTGGCGACAGCAGAGATAACTCTGCACCTACCAAATCTGCTATAAATGGGAGCCAACATCGGCTGGATAAATCAGGGCTAAGGGTTGCAGTCCTGGCCAACCTGTGGCTCTCCAGGTGTTGTGAAACTACTAGTCCCAGCATGCTTTACCTGCATAAGCATAACTGATACTTGACAAAGCATGCTGGCAGTTGTAGTTGCAGAACACCTGGAGAGCTACAGGTTGGCCAGGCCTGATCTATTGTATCCGCTATACATCAATAGCAGACGTTGGCTGGAGACAACTGAGATAACTCTGCATCTACTAGACATCAGAACTAACATTGGGCTGGATTCAAACCTTGTTAAGTGCATGAACTTAGTTACACCTGGGCTAAACCAAGTTGATTTCAGGGGAGTCATATTTCCTGCTGCAAACAGTATTAGAGTTGAGAGGTGATGTGTTTCCAAACAGTATTAGAGTTGAGAGGTGATGTTTCCTATCCCAAGTCTAAATAACAGTGTGATAGTAAAGCTGGTCAGTATCTGTGTGCAGTAAGCAATTTAAAGATATATCCCTGCATGCAAAGTATACAATTAACTTGACTCCCCCTGAATTTAACATGGTTTAGCCCAGGTGTAACTAAGTTAATGCACTTAACAAGGTCTGGATCCAGCCCATTGTCTGGAGATAACAGAGATAGCCCTGCATCTACCATACCTTCTATACATCTTAATGTTGGCTGGAGATAAAGATAGCTCTTTATCTACCATTATCTGTTATATATTAGAACAAAGAGCAGCTGGAGACAACAGGGATAAGTATATATCTAACGTAACCGCTATACATTTCAATCAACATCAGCAGGAGTTAAAAAAAGATAGTCCTCAATCTACCATATCTGCTATATGGCATGACCAGCATTGGCTGTAGATGACAGAGATAACGTAACATCTTCTGTACCCAGTGGCGTAAGTACCAGAGACAATAGAAGCGATGGCCTCCGGGCACTTCTCCATTGTCCCCTGGTAGTGAGTGCTGGCATTCTTGTGTTCTGTTACGTTGTCACCAGCCGCTTTTGTCCATGGTGCTGTCCCTGTCACTTTCCATGGCGCTTGTAGTGCTCAGCATCCACCACAACAGCTATATCACTTGAATATCTGACTCAATATATTATAGTTTGTTACCATACACAGACTTTTTATATTATTCTTGATCAGTTTAATTTATAAATTGTACTTGATAGTTTTCCTCTCAATTGCTGATACCTTACAGAGGTACTGACATATATTGTTTTGTTCCTTAAGTTTCCTGTTTTTACATTACTGTGTTTCTTACTTATTGGCCTTAAATAGGATCGATGTAATATATACATACAGTTTGGTGACTTCCGTACCTGCTAGCACTAGGTAATGAAAAAATATCTTCGTAAACCGGAGATCACAAATATAGGCAGGGTAAAGAGCACCAATGCTCCATTCCTGGTGCATCATCTCCACTTGTTAATTGGGCCCCCTTCAGATCTCTTCCTTGTAATGCCAACACAAACCTCTAAATCCCTGGATGACGCAACTAGCTAAAGAACTATCACTGCATTTACTGCCTTTACTGGAGCAAAAGCTTATACCATAACTTATATTGTTAGCAATATCTACCTTAGATTCTAATACAAAATGCAGAACAGCATTTTAACAGAAATTCAGTAATACTGATGATCTGGTCACTGAACTACAGAATAATAAAAAATAAAATAAAAACACAGGTGAAGGACACAGAGTTAAACGGGCCAAAGTGAAAAGAACAGGCGTAATAACCTGCATTTCATTGGCATCATAGAAACCGGTGGGAGTTGCCTCTGTGAAAATGCCATTTTAGAAATAGAGACAGCTGAAAACAAATTTTTGGCTGTGTCTATTTCAAAAATAGCACTATAGCAAATTTTTTAATTGATCGGCATACTTGCCCTTCATTCACTCTAAAATGCTGCCCGTTGCACACCTATCGCACATGCCTCAGGTGAGTAGGAATCTATGGGTAGATCTAGGATTAGGTTGTGGGGAGGGAAGTCTTCAGGTTAGGCTGCAAGGAGGGGGATCTTAGGGTCAGGCTGTGCGAAGGGAGGGTTAGGGTAAGGATTAAGGTAAGGGTTGGAGTTAGATTCATACTCCCCATTCGGCGATTGATTGCTTTGCCTCTGCGAGACAGAAACAATAATTTTCTCAGCCAGTTCTTAACTAGCAGGGAGAAAATGGCCCTTTCGGAAAAAGGCCGTTCGAGGCGGCAGTCTATATCAACAGAAACCATAATGTGCCTTTCCTGCATCTGTCTCATTAAATGTCTTTAAACCCCCATACATTCTTAAATACTGAGGTGTAGAAAGATAGATTAGGTCCTGGACCTAATATTAACATGCATTGGTCTGTAATTGCTAGATTTCAATTACTTTACCAAGCCAAATTTAAGATAACACACAATGAACAAACCCATGTCTTTGCAACAAGGATATCTGTTTTCCATATCACTACACTTAGTTGCTCACCACAGAGAGATTCCTCTAGGTCACCAAACAGATAAATTACCTCTATGCTTTTTCCGCTTCCCCTCCCATGGCTTGTTTATAGCTGTGTATTTACAATGATATGTTTACTTACTGTGATGCCCACATGGAGCACTCTCAGTAAGACTGTGCTAGAATATTTAGAAATTTGAGTATATAGGTGCTATGTTTGTTATAGATTGCCTGGTTTGTAATTTTTAGCTTTCAAGGTTTATATATGCTTGATCTAAATTGTTCTCTTGGTATAATCATCAAAGACCACAAGAGAGCAGCTGTGTCTTACTTGAATATACTCATCTAAACTCCATGTGGCTTCCAAACGATGTCTTGCTTTTGATTGCCATTCCTGTTCATGTTCAATTGCTAAATAGCAATTAGATTGCTATACGGATCTATTTAGAGCAACTCCATATTATTCTCTGCTTCAGGATACCAAGCTGGCTAAATCTTGATTACCCAGACTAGCGCACCCTTAGCGTAAGCTCATTATTATTCTTACAAAGCAACAAATCCCTAGGGCCTGATGTCTATACCTCTGAATTATATAAACTATTAAAGCTGAATAATACACCTTTTAAACCATATTATACAATAAGCTTCACCAGGAGCAGCCTTGTTATCCTACATTTAACAAAGCAGATACCATATTTTTGCTTGAACCAAATAAGCACCTCTTAGCGCCCTATAACATTGCTGAACCAGGACTTTATTTTATTACTACACATCTGCTATCCCTCCTTTCCAACCTCCTTACACCTCATGGGCCTGATCCAGAGCTACGATGGTACACTGAGCGTTCTAACACTCAGCGTTCCATCGCTGCACTCCCCCTTGCCCCAGCGTATTAACACTTGCTTACGGCGGCTAAAGGCTACCTTAACTTCAGCCGGCATAAGTGAGTGTTAATACGCTGGGACGGCGGCGTTGCTATGCTGATGCTGCCCTCCCAGCCTCATTACCCTCCGTCCCCCCGCCTACCTGTAATAACTGCAGCATAGTAATGGAGGTTACTATGCTGCTGCTCCGGACGCCCGATCCACGATCAGGGATTGCCGTAGCTACGCGTGCGCAGATTGGCTTTTAAGCCAATCTTATGCTTAACTTACTTACAGCAGGTATTTGGTGAAGTGGGTGAGAAATGCCATTGCAGCCATATCAGCTTCCACTCATGGTGGTGGAGGGGTGCTGCATATGACAAAATATCTTGGATACCCTTGTACCGAATATTTGAATATAGGGCATTTGGCCACACCTTCTCAGAGTATATTAAATTTATATATTATAATCCAACTACTACTATATAAAGGATCAAAGAAGTACATCTGTCACTATGAAAAGAAGCGCAAGACAGGACTGTCCCCCCTAACGTTTCTTGTTCAACCTAGCTATTAACCCCACCTCCGAGCCCTGCAATCCCAAAATGAGTCCAAAGGGATCATTATCGGTAACTATGTAACAAGACTTAATGCTAATGTGGACAATAGACCCGATTCAGACTTAAGGAGCTTGAAATTAAACGCCTGATTCACACTTAAGAATTTTTGTATTTTTAGGTGCGTATTTTTAAGAAGGTATATACTGCGCATGTGTAGTAACTTTTATACACTATTTACGTTGGACTTGGGAACACAAATGCTGTGATTCAACAGTACGTACCTAAATTCTCTAGGTTCGCAGTTACTTAGGGCCCGAAGGGGCATGCCTTGAATAATTAACACAGCATACACAAAGATTGGGTGGAGGGAGGCATTTAAATGACCAAAAGGAGGCGTAGTTATGCAGACACGTTCGTAATTAGATGCCCTACGCACACAAATGCGAACCTACAGTTATGGGAGCCCTATGGCACTCGTAAGCCTCTTAAGAACCTGAAAACAGGGAGCATGCCGAGGGAGTTGCCTTGCTATTAGTTGCGTATATTTAAGAACCGAACGCATTCTTAAGTGTGAATCGAGTCAAGTAAATTGTATTCTTTGCATGCAGGGATATATCTTTAAATTGCTTACTGAGATACTGACATATATCTTTGAATTGCTTACTGCACACAGATACTGACCAGCTTTACTATCACACTGTTATTTAGACTTGAGATAGGAAACATCACCTCTCAACTCTAATACTGTTTGCAAAAGATGAAATATGACTCCCCTGAAAACAATTTTTTTTACCCAGGAGTAACATTCCTCTACCTCTTCGTGAGTCTGCATCAGGCCCAATCTGCTTTTATAGATTTCAGACCCTTCTAACTCACTTCCCATAATTTGACACCATGGGCTAGATTTACTAAAATTGATTTGAAATAGTCATCGGCATAGTTTTTTTTATTTTTAAACACTGAATTTACTATTGCCGATTTATGTCTAGCGATTTCAAAAGTGCAGCGATGTCTGGCGATTTTTTAAGGGTTTGTTCGCTGTGATTAGGCTTGTAATCTCGGCAAATGAACCCTTTTAAAATAGCCAGACAACGTTGTTGAACGTTATTAAAAAAAAAAAATGGCTGTCGCGGCTACCAATTAACCCTTAGCATGCTGTGCCACCTATTACTTTAAGGTAGAGCATGCCCTTGTATTCCAGGGCATGCTTTGCCTTGTAGTACATCAAGTGGCAACATGCAAAGGGTTAACAGCATGCAGCCGCAACCACAGTGTGACCCACTAGTGCTACACTACATAACAGTCCCTCTGTCTCAATAAAAACTGACCTGTCTCCCCCTTAATGACTAAACACTGTCCCTCTGTCCATATTACACACTGTCCTGCCTAAATATTAACCACTGTCCCTCCATTAAGAATAAAGTGTCCCTGCCTACGTATGAACCACTGTCCCTCAGTACATTCTAACCCCTGCCGATTACATTAAACAAATGATCCAACCTTAAAAATATTTTCAATATCGCGTTAAGACCTAATATGTCACCCTGTGGAATAAAATAAGTGTCCCCCGTGTACGTGTCATAATTACATGTAAGTGTGAGATGTTAAAGAAGAACTCATACCCAAGTTAACATTATCTAAACATTTATCCCCAATGTAATAATCTTTTACTCACTGTGTTGATTGATGTCAGGCTGGATCTTCATCATCTTCTTCTTGCTTCTTCTCCTCCGGGCAGGTCCGCACTCCTGTGTCCTACGGCAAATGACAGGCCTCATTGCAGGGCTTATATTTATAGCCTCGGACGGCAACTCCTGGAACCACAAGGCTATAAATATAAGCCCTGTAATGAGGCCTGTCATTCGCCGGAGGACACAGAGGAGTGCGGACCTGCCCGGAGGAGAAGAAGCAAGAAGAAGATGATGAAGATCCAGCCTGACTTCAATCAACACTGCAGAACAGTGAGTAAAAGATTATTACATTGGGGATAAATGTTTAGTTAATGTTAACTTGGGTATGAGTTCTTTTTTAACATGTCACTTATTTTAATCCACAGGGGGACTTATTAGGTCTTAAAGCGTCACAAGGGGACATTTTAAACAAAATCATAGAGGGAGGGACATATATTGAAAATATTTTTAAGGTTGGATCATTTGTTTAATGTAATCGGCAGGGGTTAGAATGTAAGGAGTGACAGTGGTTCATTTTTATTTGGAGAACAAGCAATATGACATTTCACCAAATAACACACATGGAATACAATACAATGAAATGCAAGCGGCCTTACAGTACTGTAAGTAAATGAGTTCACATTTAACATAATAAGTCCCATGATAATTAGAAATACATTGCACAGTATAGCTTATACCATCAATACCATTAAGGCGCGGCTGCCCCACTACATTAATACCAAAGGTACACGCACCCCAATCTATGCAGACTCCATCACAATAAGTGGATCATTTAATAAAACTCAGGTTTCATACCAGTTGCTGTGTCTGAAGCAAGTATAGATCTGAGAATTAATATTAAGTGGTTGAATATTAATAAAGGCCTGCCAAGTCTCAAAAAATAACTCCGTACGCTTTCCTTACTTAAAGAAGATTCCACCCAATCCATTCTAAATGCAAAAAAGAGTTTGTTATTAAATAATAACATAGTTGGAGGTCAAGCCTTTATCCACATCTGAAGTATACATGTCTTGGCTACTGCTGATATCATCAGCCATAATTTCTTCTGACATTTAGTAATGTAAGGGAGGTTTTGGATCACTCCAAGGACTGCTCACTCTGCTGTGAAAGGCAATCTGAGCTTCATCTTATCCCAAGAGAACTGCTTCACTTGACGCCAAAAACTTTTAATTGGGGGACATGTCCACAAACAGTGTATTAATGAGGCCTCACTAATCTGACATTTTGGGCATGAGTCAGTATCTGACAAACCCATCAGATATCGGCGGCGGGGGGTTATATAACTTTTATGGAAAATATTGTAAAACATTTCCCTATAGGAACTTGCAGTAATCGAGGAGATCGAGCACATATATGTCTACATCCAGGGTTAGCTGCGGAAAGGTCTCCGACCAGGCCAGCATCCCTGTTTTCAATAGAGCATGATCTATTGCTTGCTTCAAGATCCTATAATGACAAGGAATTGCCTTTCTATCCTTAAGAGGTTCGGATAGTAATGTGTCAAGGGGATTTGAAACGTCAGCTGGGCTGAGGAATCTTAAAACTGAGCTGACATAGTGTTGAGCTTGATATACGGCCAACATATGACTTAGCGGGAGATCAAACTTCTCCAAGAACCATGCAATTGTGTGAGGCTTTTTCGTTTGGATATTGACTAATGAGCGAATATGTCGGATGCTTCTATCGGGCCAGGTCCTAAAAGGATAAGCAGCCTGGTCATGCTGGAACTCCGGATTGGCCAGTATTGGGGAGGAAACGCGAGTGGTTGCTGTTAAGATTACAATTATGCCGTACATCGTGCCACGCCTTCTAGTTAGACATTAGCAATGGGTTTGAAATAACTGATTCTGGGCGTTCTTGTCTATGCATATGAAGAAAGGAAATCAAAGAATAACCTGGAAGGAAGGATTTTTCAATAGATGTATTAGCATAATTTTCTCTCTGATGCAACCAATCTCTTATAAATCGCAGAATTCCAGCATAGCCATACAATTCTAAATTAGAGAAGTTAATACCCCCGTCAGAGACCGTTTGTTGGCGTGTTAGTAGACCAATTCTTGAATGTTTACCCTGCCAGATAAAGTGTTGAAATGCTGCTTTGATAGTTTTTTCATCAGCAGGTGATAATACAATAGGGAGCATCTGAAAGGGATATAGCAGTTTAGGAAAAATAATCATTTTAATTAGATTAGCTCTTCCAAGATATGATAATAATGTGTTTCCAAGATGCCAATTCCTCCATAGAGGTCCGTATTATATTTCTCATGTTGAGCTCATAAAGCCTATGAATGTTTTTAGGTATAGTCACTCCCAGATATCTTATAAAATTTTGAACCCATGTCAATTTTAGCTGCCTTCCAGACCTCGGGCACGTTTCACTACCAAGCATCATTGCTATGGATTTCTCCTGGTTAACCATAAACCCTGAAATTTTACCAAAGTCACCAATCTTATCCATAATTAATTGTAAGGTTTGTTGGGGGTTGGAGATATAGAGAAGCAAGTCATCTGCGAAAGCAGACACCTTAATCTCACTATTGCCAATTTTAATGCCAGTGAAACCTGACCAGGATTGCAGTATGCGAAGGAGAGGATCTAAAGCTAGATTAAATAATAAAGGGGATAAAGGACAGCCTTGCCTAGTACAGATATTCATCACCAAAGGAGAACCCTACATATCATTTATAAGGAAGATAGTGGAGGGTTCCGTATAAATGAATTTGATAAATTGTGAAAAGATACGACCAAATGTTCTGATCTCAAAAATTCTCTGTAAATGATTCCACGAAATGTTATCAAATGCTTTTTCCACGTCTAAGCTCAGCAGCATGTCCGCGGATGTCTTATGTTTTCCTGATGTCGATACAACGGCTGCAATTGCCATACGTACTGCTCTTACAGAGAAACGATTGTGAACAAAGCCTAATTGATGTGAGGTGAGTAATTGAGGTAAAATAGACTGTAACCTATTGGCTATAATTTTTGCCAGGATTTTAAAATCCTGGTTCGAATTCAGCAGGGTTATAGGCCTATATGAGGGTATATCTGATGGATTTTTGTTGGGCTTTAAAATAAAGATGGTGCGTGCAGAGTTAAAGAAGGGATAAGGAGGTGTGTCCCTATGCAATTTTTGGAAAAGGGAGGTTAAGTGTGAAGTGATATTATCTTTTAATAATTTATAATACTCACCACTAAAGCCATCAGGGCCCGGTTCTTTATTACTAGTTAGGCTTGAGATTACCGCCCGGATTTCCGTCTCAGTTATGTCCCCGTTGATCAGGGGTTAGTTTTGGGAGCCTGGCCTCCTCCAGAATTTTATGGTACAGAGTCGGGTTATCTGGGAGCACAGAATACATTTTCTGATAATAGGAATGAAACCGATTAAGAATATCAGTTGTGGATGTATGTTTTTTGGTGGTGGCACGGTCATTTATCATTAAGATATGGTGGCGTTGTTTCTGTGTCTTTGTCAGAAGTTTACCTATTTTATTTTCCCATCTGTAGTATTAGTTCCACTTTTAGCTGGGAATTGGCCAGAAGGAAGCTCTCCAGGAGCTGTTGCTCTTTATTGTATAGGTCCAAATTTGCCTCAGAGGGGTCAGAGACATAAAGATCAAATGACTGATGCATTGCTCCATGTAATTTAGAATATTTTTCTCTATATACTTTGTGCTGGTTAGCTTGAAGAGCTATAATTCGCCCCCTCAAAACGGCCCAAAACAATATTGGCTCATCCCAATGTTTAATATTATCATCAGCGAACTCCATCCACGACCCAACAAGGTGGTGGCTGAAGTTCTCCGAAACTAGCCAAATATGAGGGGGAATGCCACGATTGACCGGCCACCCTAGGGACGCTGGTGCCTATGGTAAGAGAAATAGGGGCATGGTCAGAAATGAGAATGCTTTTAATGTCTGTGGATAATATGCGGAGAAAGAGTG
>WWET01000851.1:51394-70716 GCA_011038615.1 Limnodynastes dumerilii | reverse complement strand
AAGAGTGTGTCCGAGATTAGGAAATAATCTATACTAGAGAAAGTTCTGTGTACAGGTGAGTGGAATGTATAAGAGCAGTCAGTGGGATTAAGGGTTCTCCATGGATCCGACAAAGCATATAAGTTCTTAAGCAGTTGTATCCAAGAGTCTCGCAAAAGAGTACCCTGGGATAATGACCAGTGTGTCTCTTGTATAAATGCAATATCTAAGACTTCAAATGCGAGGAGACTCTCCTGCGTTTAAATAGGGAATTCAGGCCATCCGCATTCCAAGATATTAAATGCAAATTATGGTAAGCCATACTTGTATGGCTGGATGTTGATGATGTCATTATCCAATACCTTTTCTACTGTGGGACGCTAAACATATTATGCCCTGAGAAACTGGTCTCCCGTCCCGGCTTCCGGAAAGACCAGGTAAGCTCCATTGGTGATCGGGCTGCCGCGCCCTAGCATTTGTTCAATGAGAACAAAACAATATAGATTAGTAATACTGTAATATTCATTCAAGTCCATGTGTGTCAACAATTTAGCAACATACAAACTCCAAAAACTAAATATTTCCAATTTGCTCCAACCAAATAATATCACAACTGTGTCCAAGGGTAGTTGAACACAGTTAGGCTTACAAACGCAGACGTGAATATAGAACATTAATACTAACAGAAAATAACAACTAACCATGCTTGGTTTATGTCTTTGTCTTAATGTTAATTTAACAAAGCATAACATATTAGATTAATTAAAGAAAGTAACTCTCCTATCATTCAAAAACAAACATGTGTCACAGCTTCTATTGCTGTGTGGTAATCAACACGCTCATGGGTCAGGGATATTCATATTCTGGATATATTGGCTCGCTTTTGCAGGGTTATCAAAAATAGAATAGTATAAAAGAGAAAAACGAACATGATGTTCAAAAAGGCATTTACATAGAGGTGATTCTCTTTACGTTTTTTAGACACTATAGTTGAAAAATCTTGGAATATTAGAAAGAGGAATCCTTGAATCATTACTTTGCCTTTTTTCTGATACGCCCCCAATACAGATTCTTTATCTCGATAACTGAGGTATTTGGCAATGACCGGTCTTGCCCAATCCTCGCCCCCCTAGCGTAGCGTATTTAAGCGTATATACCTTCTATGCACTCCCCTAGGCACACCCCTTGAACGTACGTACTTTAACCGATTTCCGCTTTTCAAACCCTACCTTAACTTTTGGCCGCATAACCGCCATCGTCCGCACACATACGGATAGGCAACGCAGACTTACGCAGCTAAGCACGCCCATACTGTACACTTTAAATGAAAACCCCTGCCTACATAGCGTAATGTAGACGTACTTTTGGCTCACGTGAAAATGGCACGCCCCCACGCACAAATCTACACAGCAAATACGTGAATGACCCATACGCTCATAGTTATGTTACTTAGCGTATCATCTGGCCTGCGCATGCGCAGTACATACAAAATTGCGATTTTACGTGTCCGCCAGGCGTAAATTTGCACAGAAGCGTTGTTCTGGATCTGGGCCATTGTTTTGAAAGCTGTCAAGGCATTCCTCAATGGAAGGCATAATACCCGCTAGTATTTCCTTTGCTCAATCAGATGGGGACTGGGAAGTGGAAGGTAATACTGAGGATGGTTGTGAATGGTGCGGAGATAAAGATGGGAGCTCAGGGGGAGGCTTCTGCCAGAAGTAGATTTCATGGGTTGACCTCTAGTTTTAGACATCCTGGCTGTGTTACCCCTTCCCACAAATTTATCCATCTAAAAGGTGCAGACAATGCAGATCCAGTAAAGATCACAGTTTAGGAGAGGTACTATCTAAGTATGACAGTTATCACATGAGAGACTCTATACAAATCTGTTTGTGACAGTATATGCTATAAATGGAGAAACCAGTCAAGTAGGTTTAAAGTCAAAAACCTCTAACAACATAATAACATAGGAAGACTAGTCCAGTGAATAAAGCAATGCAAATTTTTCAGGTGCTACAGAACAAACCAATACTATAACTCTAGTTATCTCAGCAAGGTGTGGAATAGGAGTCTCTGTCAGTCAATTGCTGCTTGATCATGTCAGGCCAATAACAACACCTCAGGAATATCCGCAATCTTCCGATGCCACAAAGTCATGGGCAAAGGTTTTCTTTGATATGAAAGCTGTAAGACTTAAGATCTCCAGAGGGCACAGGAACCAACAGAAATTTCTACATCCAGATAGTCCGTTCTTCAAGGTTTGTATGAATCCAAATAGCACATTGTGGGTCAAATAGTCAAAGGGAGGCGAGGTACCAGTTGAAAGGCCTCCCAAATTAGATTGCAGTAGAGAATCGGAATCTTGTGACAGGGGATCCCACAGAAGCAAGAAACACGGTTTATTTACGCTGTTTAACTTTAAGATGTGATTTATTAGTATGCATGGAAAGAAATCCAAAACTCCGAACAACAATTTGTCTGTGAGTAATCCAACAGTCAATACGGCTGCACAACGTCAACCATTTTAATATGGAGGTAGTGAAAAGCAATTTTCCAGCAAGAATAAATCGTAGATGTGTCACCCACTAAGATAATAGTTTGTTATGTGGCCTCAAATGTTAGAAGCCTGCTATATGGTCATGCAGAGAGTGGGTGAAAAGTGATGGCATCAAGAAACTATATTCAGTAGTATAGAATGAAACTGGTATGCATAGCAGCTTAGCAGTATATTCAGCAGATATTAGGGGTACTCACGGAACCTGGATCAGAAGTGTTGAGAACAATGCCGTTATTGGGATAAGACCAAGAGACCTCAGGCTGAATGATAAAATGTTGTGTAGTAGTATTCAGCCTTATCACTTAGCAGAGCTGTGTTGCACAAAGATTTCCCCCAGGTACAGGCTCCTCACCCTCCTTATCTCCACTATCAGACTGTCCGTCTGACGCCCCCAGCTGATGCCGCTCAGTGCACAAAAAAGGTCCAGGCCGCGGTGCCTTACACTTTTTTTTTTACCCTCTCTCTTTTTCCTTCTTTAAAGAGGCACCAGGCACATCTGTGCAGCCCCTCTGTCCAAGTACCGTCTTCTCAGTGGTCCGATCACCTCTTCCTCGGTACACCTCTTCCACTCTCGGTAGTAAATCTATCAGATTCGTACCTTAAATATTACGTCAAGGTCTGTGGCCTTAAGGCCGCAGACGTAGTCGTAACAGGGCTTACCCCGCCCCGACACCTAATTTACATGGCTATCTCCGCCTCTATGGCGGAGATATGACCATCGTAATACAGGTGTATGCCCCTTTTGCGGCGTGCGTAATTCCCTTGTCGCTTGAAAGTGTGTAGGTCACAAGCAGCGCTGAAAGTGTTAATAGAACTGGTAAAACAGCAAACCAGAGCCAAAGTTTCTTCAGGGATAATTGGATTGTTTTACGACTTGAAACGAGTGTTCCACAGAAAACACTGATTGTAGCTTGAAAGTGTGTAGGTCACAAGCAGCGCTGAAAGTGTTAATAGAACTGGTAAAACAGCAAACCAGAGCCAAAGTTTCTTCTTATTTGTTGTAATTCCCTTGTCGTATGTACTTGTGGATCTACTCCCTTGACAATAATGGCAAAAGCCTGTAAGGATAGAAGGGTCAGCTCAATATTTTAACATTTTATTATTTGTGTGATGCAATTGAATACAAAAGAATCCAAAAATAATTCCCATATTGGTTGCAAATTTTTCCTAATTTCACTACAGAAAACATCAGTCACTTGAGTATTTGCAGAGTCCAAAATTAGTATATACAGGTATATGCGGTTGTAGGTAAACTCAAAACGCACGTAAGTACACACGTAGACTTAAGACCTTATGGAGGCGGAAGTCACCGAAAACCCGTCTGTGCGAGGGAAGTGTCATGGGTGTTGCCTTGCCATGCAGGTACGTATATTTGCGTACTTTTTACACACGTATCTGTGAATACGGTCCCATATTCCTATCTTATTTTTTTGTCTTAAATGTATATATAGACCCATTGCTACTCATTATGGTAGTACCTTTTAATCATGCCTATGCTCAAGTTTTTGTCAGTGGGCTGGTATTAGAAATTATTTTGTCCTTATGAGAACTTCCACAAAATAACAACATCATATAAGATGAGTGAAAGGCAAGGGATTTTTTTCTGGACTGAAAGTATGCCCCGGTTTTTATTGTTCATTTCATATAAATTTTTACTCCTTGATAATATATAAAAGTGGTGATACAGTAAATGTAAATACACTCTGACATAATTTAGTAAAGTATAAATAATTTAAAGTAATCGATGGATCAGTATACCATTCATAATGAATAATGAGAGGTGGTAGGGGTGGGGGTTTAAGGGGATGCACAATTTTCACTGCATGTATAACCTTCCCATTTGTCCTTTGACCATTATTGTAGTGGAAAGTGTAATTTTAGACATTGACATAATGAATTATTGTTGGCTGTGTGTTTATAAACAATGACATTCACTGCAGGCATGTAAAAAAGACAGCTTGTACGCAATCTACGTAACAAAACGGTACCTAGATAGCATAAAATAGTTACTACGCATGCGTAATAGCTAGAATTCATGAATCGGAACAGTCCCACCGCAGGGGAAGGGGGCTCATTCGGCATCTATATCTTGTCTCCAGAAAATCTTAGAGGAAAGAAATAGATGCCGAAAGGCCCCCCTTCCCCTGCCAACCCTGGGTGCAGGATGAATGCCACAGGGACCCCTGTTCTGAGGGGCCCGTGTGCACTGCACACCCTGCACCCATTATAGATACTGATTGTTGGTATGTAGACAAACCTGCGCCCCTTAGGTCAGCTAGGTAAAGGATCCTAGGTCAATACCTTAAATGACCCTTTATACAAACCCTACTATAGGATCAACGAGATAGTGAAGTAAACAATGGAATCCAATTAAATCCCAGTGCCTATTGAAACAATATTCTCACATCCAGGGCAATGATACAAATGCTGTATCATTCTGCAGTTCTTATTTTCATACAGTTCAGTAAATGCAATACTCTTCGTCCTTCATGCAGTGCTTTGATTCCTGAATATCTTTCAATAGTCTTAGAATTCCTCCTTTTCCATTATCCTTAACTCCATTTCTTTTTCTCCTTTCTTTTACAGTTTAACCGTCCCCAGGCCAAGACCTAAGGCCTTCGGTCTCTGACCCAGAGGATATCATTTAAAGGGTAGTTTGACCGGGGGAGGTGATGGTGGAGGAATCTTTAAGATAGCTGCGGATACATGCTTATATATACATGCTTATCCGCACCTTCTTAAAGCCTTCCTAATTGTGAATATGGTCCAGCACGTTGTTTTTTTAGGACTTATTACAGAATACTTTTCTCTGTTTTATAGATGTTTTTTGACACAAGCAGATTTATAACTTTTACAGCAATTTGAAGGCCAAAAAGTGTACATATGACATTTCAGTTACATTGAAAAAAGCAGGTTATGCCCTTTGAATGAGTTTATTGCTTGTGGTTCTAGGTTAAAAACAACTTTTACAGTCAAAACAATAAATGTGATCTAAATATTCGCTATTCATAGTTTCCTAGCTGTCATATCATATATCATCTGTTTTTGCAACCTGCACGTGCATCTGTGCTACACGATCTTTGCACAATTTGCTACATCCAGCTTTTTGCTGAGAGGGCTGGGTTGCTTGTAAGTAGGTGGGACTTTAGTATTACAATGTACATTATAGGCATATCAACAGACTACATACTGATCCAGACTTCTGAATCTTTATCATTTTAAGCCAATGGAAGTTGTAAACTAGTGTGTTGACTAGTGTGTTGACTTGGATGCCTCGGATAGTGAACTATCACACATCCTGCTTCTGGATTTCCAAATGCTGCAAAAACAGATTTTTGGATCTGGTCCTATATGCATTGATCACACTGTTTATTCTCATGTCAAGGTTTATGGTTTAGAAATTGAAGTTAAAGGAGATAAAAAAAATATATATTCGAAAGATATGTGACCTTAATACAAGATCTTCTGGATGCCTTTGGACAAGCGCTGTGACATAGCTTCTTTGAACCCGATCCTGGTTCATGCAAAGGGGGAAGTTTGTGGCTCACTATTATTGGAAACTGACTCTTGTTACTGAGGGGCAGAGGTTCCAGATCCATCCGGGTAGTGAATCTAATAGCAAAGTGGGACAGAGCAGGAAGAGCTTTTATTCTGTGGGAGGGATGCAAATTGTACAGTAAAGCTGGGTAGACACTGGGATTTTTTTGTAACTATTCAACATTGTTACTGTAATTAGTCACAAGTTTGCAGTTAATCTTGGTACTGTCTACCCTGAAAAATGCCCGCTAGATTGTTCAGTACTTAACAGTAAGTACACTCTAAAGAAAGCGGACACTGTGCTCCCAATCTGCTGAAACAGTCATTTTATCATTTGATCCACACGAGTATCTGCAGAAAACCCCAGCTCTTACGTATAATCCACATTTCTGCACCACAGGCATTTGAGATGTGGAAATGTTAAGGCAGTGTTTGCCCCACGACACATCCCCTTAAATGCTATAAATTTACAGTCCAGCTCATACTGTTAAATCTGTGAATGGTTTCTGTTGGATGATGTGGGGAGGTCTGAGGGACATGCAAAGAGAATGTGTGAAGGTCTGATTGCATGTGTGTGGCACAGGTCATGGGCATGTGGGGAGGTTTGAGGGGAATGTTTGTCCTCTCTGTATAATTACTGATGGCAGTCCCAGTGTATTTTATTTTTTTTAGGAGGGAGCCAAAATAATGCTATATTTGAGAGCTAGCCCTTGAACTCAAGTTTATAAATGGGGCAAGAAAGATATTCGCTAAAGAATGCATTCTTCAGGTGTGAATAGTAGCTCTACCACAGGTTTATTTAATAAAAATGAGTTTTATTTACTTAGAATGGAGAAGCTAAAGACTAGAATTTCCAAAGTGGAGACAAAAAACCCTCCTGTTTGTGCATTGGAATGCTACATAGATATCTGCCTGTTTCCAAAATACCCAAATTCATTAGTGCTATAGGTGATTTAATAGTACCACAAGGTATGAAACAAGAACACTATTGGACCCTGCTGTACAATGGTGATATACATACATAATGTAAAATATTAAATCTAAAAATACATAATACATTTGTATTTTTTTATTTAATGTTACATTGCATGTATGGTTCAACTACATTGGCCTCTGCAAAAAAGACATACCAATTAAGCTAATACACTTGCTGCATATGGTGAAATCCAATCCAATCTCTATGTAAGCTGAACCCCCCAAAAAATATATGCACCTTCTGAAGAAACCACGTTAGTGGAGAAATGCGTAAAGGTTTCTATTTCACCTGCACTACCAAGTTCCATCTATCGACAGAGTACATCTACTTTTGCCCATGACTCCTTAGATTTTATAATGAGAGCGAGTAACAAGCCCCATTTGGCTACACATCGAAATATAAGCCGTTAGCCTGGTTTATTTCACTGCATGTTGCTGCCAATTCTGAGCCACGTCCGGCTGTTGAGTCTTGATAATTCCAGGCTCTACAACAGAAATACATCGGAGGATCAAAATACCATCTTGCCAGTTGGATGAGAGTACAGAGGCCTCTCCATATGGAGGTGAGCTTCAAACATTGTTTGGCTGGCAGCACCAATAGAATCGTCCACATACCTATTTTTCTCTCCAACATAGCTTACTGCAAACAACTGTTATTCCAGTGATCCCTACAGAGGTATGATATTGGATAAGAGACTGCCAATGAAAACAATATGGAGGTGAGCTTTAAACACCAATACTGCCAGATGACAACGCTAATAGAGCTCTACCTTTCTGGAGTATCCTTTATATACCATGTATCACCTATTAATACCAATCAAACTAATCAAACCTTTTAGTGACTGAGATATGAAGTACTTCAAGTACCTTATTGTTTCATACAAATTATTCTCATGACTCTCATTTTGCATTGTGTCTGTGGACATTGGCCCGGATCCTTACAGCCGCCCAACGGGTCAAAACAGGGGAAATATATACAACATGTACGTAATTCCCGTCGACCATAGTCCATGATCTGGGCCATTGGGCCTAATCCAGAGCCAGTACTTATGGCCAGCGTAGCTCTGGTGCACTCCCCGTGTGAGCGTAGTTACACACAGTTATGCCGGCTTCAGCCAGGAGCGTAATCTGACTAACCCCTCCCTCCCCCCGCCTAGCTTCTGTAACTACAGCGTAGTTACGGAGCTGCCCGCCCCTTTGTCCCCTTCCGCCCCTCCCAGAGCCATGGATTACGGTAGGAAAGATATGCCTGAAGCATGTGCAGAATGGCATTTCTGCCGTTCTTACGCAGCCATCCGCCGTAAATACAGCAGGCGGCGTAACTCTGGATCAGGCCCATTGTTACCAACCAATGGTTTTTACTCTCAATACATACGACCATATCACCAAGCCAAGCATATGCTTTGCCATTCTGTTTATTGACTTTTGGGTTTTGCCTGACCAACAATACCCTGCAGCATACATGTGTTCTTTGTCCATGCAATTTAAGCGCTTACTTCATTACCATTTCAAACAAAAAACAATTAAGACAACTTAATAAATGTTCAACATTATGGAAGAGAGAATAATATTTGGTGTGTGACACCAAACTTTAATTTTCAGACACCATATGGAAAGTTTCACGGAAAACATAATAGAGCAGCCACTGCATATCTACACATAGTAACTTTTATTTAGATGCCAGATCAGGTAATTTGGAAATAATGCAGATATCATTTATATAGAAAGGGGTTTTTTTTGGTAATTTTACAGATCAAATCCTATGTGCTCCAGCAGTCTGCGTTTTGGTAGTTTTTTTGTTATTTTAAAATGGAATAACAGGAGCCCATGGCAGCAACTAGTTGGAATATTAACCACTATCAGATTTCAGCATTGTTTTTTCAAACATATGCCTGATTAGTGAGCAAATTTTTAAACTTTACTTTCTTAGATTAAACAATATAAACTTCATTAGATATTTGCAGTCTATGATGATAACTTAGTGGGGAATCAGAGAAGCTGTGGTTCTTCATCTTCATATGACTGTCTGAGCGTGGAAAACATGCCCACATGTTTCACCATGTTAGGCTCAAGTACCCATGCCCACTCTCCTCTTTTTTTTAGCTCCTTGTACAGAGCAATGTCCTTGGCATAACCTGGCTTACACTGCATTTCTTCCAGGTAGCTCAGAGTTCTCTGGGCCGATGCTTTAGAAAATAACATGGCTGGAGTACAGCACTCTGTTGCAGGCACTACATTGTAAAGAGCAGGTGACATCCTTCGAAGTTCCAACAGATAATGTCGTCCTGACAATTCTGCTAGTATCATGACATAAACTGTGAATGCTACAAACATCCACCAACTAAATCGTTGTTGGTGAAAGGTTATTTTGTACACCCAGGTGAGAACCAGGCCTACTAGACCTCCCAGACCAATCCACTCCATTATTCGCATAGGTTCTGGGTTCACATAACCTTGCAGTCTTTCTGGATGGTAAAATTTAGTGTACAAGCCTCCACCTAGAGGTTCTTGGGGGAACCGCACATGTACCAAATGAAAAAAGGCACTAAAAATATCTGTGAGTGGAACAGCATCATCCTCAATTAGCAGCACATATTCTGGAGAATAATTCTTTAATGACTGAGACATGCAAAAAGCATAATCCTGTTTCTCCTGCTCAAAGCGGTTGCCCACTTCCTCCACATGTTTATTCAGGTGTCTAGCCACCATTGGAAAGAGGTGGGAAAGGAGGCAGGCATCAGCATGAGCATCAGGCAAAGGGTCTACATTGCAAATTATAAGCTTAAAAGCAGCACACTCTTTTCCACATTCAGACAACCGTTTCAGAAAGCCATGTGCCACCTGTAGGAGGTAATGATATTCAGATTGACGCCTTGTTGTAATAATAGTGATAACTAGAGGTATGTCTCCATTAGATTGTGAGGTGTAAAGGCTGACTTTGGGTCTGTAGATACATGGAACAGAGATGTTTGGTTTGCTTGTGCTGGAGGTGGAAATCAGTTGCTGAAAGTATTGCAAAGCATCTGCACCATCCCTCAGGTTCTGATGTAGAAACTCATGACTCAAGCGTTGGAGGTGAAGCCTGCGTGAGAACAAGGGTGAGTAAAGGAGGCTATGGAAACAAAGGGGGGTGAGAAGTATGGTAAAGAAAAAGAGTACAGAAAGATGGAAACTAGGATATCGGAGAATAGCAGACAGACGCATGATGGATATTGTGGTTTATTCAATTCGTTGTCACTCCATTAAATGTCTGGATTATCTTTTCTTTATTATGTCCCGGCATTCATTACACTCCCATTGGATTCAGGTTTTCAGTCTATAAAATCTTTATCACTAAATAGTCCCATGGCTTATTAACTTAAAATGGTCACAACATCGGGCTCTTGACAATCAATAACATTCCTGCAAAATAAACAAGACACTAAGCAAAAAACTCTCCAAAACAACAGCTATCTATAAAATTCAGTAAATAGAAGACAGACCAGCGCTGAAGGAGGGAATGGGTCAGGGATATGGGAGTGTATGGGGGAGGTGGGATGGAAAGATCACGTCCGACCCTTTTCCCATTGCCTTCTCTTTCTTGGTCACTTGTTCTGGCGCACCATAGATACCTTTGTATCTATAAAATTCACACATTTATTTGCATTTCACGTTATTTTATATTTAACACATGCACTCAACAAACCCTATTCTGTGAGTTTGTGGGGCCTAATTCTTCTCAGATTATCTATTGTTACTATGCATCTGTAATAACATCTATAATATGCATCTGGGGAAACTGTAGAAGTGAAGATATATGACAAACTGACTCGTTGGAAAGAGAGAGTGTATGATTGGACCATGTCACGTTTAAAGTCCTTGAAGTTTTAAGCAGGATTCACTATATGGCTGTAAACTGTAGGATATGCAGCCAGCAACACACTATGCAATAATCTGATCAATTCACCCAAATATTGTATAATATGACATGGACCAATTTCTCAAAATATCCAAGCAAGTAAATAATCTTTGTAGGGGGAGGGTATTTGCTTACTGTATCAAGCTCTCCTAGTCAGGGGAGGTCCTGCTGACAGGCTCAAACACATTGTAAAGCACACTATCTAGCAGGCGATTTATACTGAATCAAAGCATCAAGACATGGTTTACATTTAATATGCTTCCCCTTTCTAGGTCTTCTGTTATGTTATGTCATGTTAAATTAATTAACGCATGGCATTTTAAGTGGTCATGAACAGATTTCACTTAAAATCCAGGTTTCATGATTTATCATTTTAAAAATGAAAAACACATTATATGTGTATGCATAGACATCACTGACGTGTGTGTATAAAGCATCATACCTCAGTGATTGATGCATCTTGCATAATAGCGATTTGCCTCAGGTATAGTACTTTGCCAAACGTCAAATTCTTTAACTTTACTTCCTCCACCACTAATATGGCCGGATCACGTTGCTGTCAGATATCTGTTGCCTGTAAGGCATTTCCAACATGGACGCTAGTAACTTCAAACTTGCGAATTGCCTCATCCATGTGAACATTCATAACTGAGTAACATTGCATTGATGAACCCTTTACTAAGATGGCCGCGATAAACCCGCCCCGTCGCATACACGCTCATTTCCTTCAGTTACTTCCGTTTCCGGGGCGGCTTTGGTGCGCTATACAGTGTCTAAAGGTAAATACAATGGAATTATCTTATTAATGGAACATAGTGATAACCTGTAAATTGCATTCACTGTAAGTATGCATGGATGTAAGTGAGTGGCTCATTCAAACCCCAAACAGGTTCGTTAGCTGTAAATTCTGTATGTATTATAGAATATGCATATTTATGTATAATTCTAGTGTAATGTACTGTGAATAATCCCATTATAATAATAATAATAGTAGTAGTATGTCAGCTCAGTTTATTTTCTTTATATTGTTTATCTACTGTTATCAGCAGATACAGGTTTAGTCACGTTTGTTCTTTCTGCGATCATTGAACTCGGGGTCTTCGTGTGCCATA
The DNA here is from genome assembly GCA_011038615.1 of Limnodynastes dumerilii. Classification (NCBI taxonomy): domain Eukaryota; kingdom Metazoa; phylum Chordata; class Amphibia; order Anura; family Limnodynastidae; genus Limnodynastes; species Limnodynastes dumerilii. The sequence continues at coordinate 58,658 of WWET01000851.1, read as the reverse complement.
CTTTGCATTCTTGCTGCAACTTGTAGTTTACCCCTTAGTGTACAATGAATGGAAAGATATGGAGCTGCCTTCTTACTTTAAAAATACAATATTAACATTTTGCTTATTTATGGGATTTGAGTGATTAATATAAATAAGATTTTAATAATGGAATATATATATTTATATTTATATAGTATTATTTTCTTGATATTTGTTTTCCACATGCTAGTGTGCAGTTTGTACAGGAAGTCGGTTCCCTAAATTGATTTGTTGTCTATTTTGACCAGTGTAACTGCACTCAATGGAGAGATCCAATGTGCATATAATTAAAGATACAGATAAAAACAATACAATAAACATCCAAACCCAGTATATGAGTTGTGATACAATGGCACAGAATGTGGAGATGATTATCTGATTATCTCCATCAGGTGGGCTGATTCAGATAAAACAAATGCAGGATGTAAGCAACCCCTAACCGATAAAACATAAATTCAAAACAGAAACATAAATAGCCGGAAAAAAATCCATGTTTCCTGACTTACAACTACAGTACGTCAAAAGGGAGGAGCTGCAGCACATCCTCAGCTTGTAGATGGCGGGGGTCAGATGACACATATTGCGACTTTTACTGTCGCAATGTGTCATTTGGGAAATGCTGTTTAGGCGGACCTGTTTGTTGGTGTGTTGCAGGCATGATCAAGGTTTAAATTTCATAATGGTGGCTGCCACAGCTTCAGCCTGTAAGAGCTTAAGCTGTGGCCACCACCTTTAAGAAATGTACACTTTGATTATGCCTGCCACGAACCAACTAAGAAAGGTTAGAACCCCTGCATTAGAGGAATCAGTGAATAGATGCCATTTCTCTGTTTTTTACTCATGACCAAGTGCTTCCATAACCGACTTAACATCATGACAAAAGACAAGTCTGTCTTCGAGGGCAAGGAAATCCTCAGAGCCAATATTGTCCTGTCTGAAAACATGTGCTTTAGTGTCATTGGGCCTGATTCAGACCTACGCTGGCTGGCGTTAAGACGCCAGCCGCGTAAGTTCGGCTTAAAAGCCGATCTGCACATGCGCCGGGCAGATGTTGACCGGGCGTCCGTAGCAGCGCCGTAGTAATGCTGGAGGGGGCATCCCCCAGCGTTACTACGTTCAGGTTAGTGTTAGTGGGTGGGGGAGTTAGTTTAATGCGAGAGGTAGGGAGGGGTTAGCGGGCATACGCTCCTGTGTGAGCATATTTTCCCTTGCTTAGGCCGGGTGAAGTTAGGGTAGCTTTCAGCCGTTGTGAGCGAGGGAAAATACGCTCGCACAGGGGGAGTGATGGGCAGAGTGCACACCGATACGCTGTGCTTTACTAAGCACAGCACATCGGCGTAGGTCTGAATCAGGCCCATTATGAATGAGAATCCAGCCTTTCAATCTAGAAGCCAAACGTAGCTGTCTGTACATTGGTCTTTTGCTTCCCTTTGAAATCATTGGAAAAAAAAAAAACCCTTTGACCAACCTGTGATGAGTCTGAGACGGTAAACATGAAGGCCCCTCTCTTTGTCTTGTTCACCAACTAAAGCTGATAGTACTGTTTCAGGAGTAAAAACAGCATTTCTGCCATTTAACTGCAACAGAGGTAGTAAAAAGCATCCGAACAGTTAACACAGCTTCTAGGCATTGCTTAGTACAGAAGAGAAGCACAGTGCAGTTTTTGCGATTGCCCTAGTAGATGAAAATAATGGCCAACGCAAATGCTAGAAGCTCAATCCAGAGGCCATCATGTGTGGACCAATCTGTATGCAGGGCGCTGAAATCTGCCAGATGCTCAGCCACCAGGAACAGCCAATAAAGCCTCCCTAAATGCTCTCTTAGGACCGTATCTAGACCCCCGCACGCTTTCTGTACGTGCGGGGGTCTGTCCATCTGACAGAGGGAGGGGAGTACACCCCCCCTGTCACCTCTGTTGTGCCTGAAGTCAATCGTGCGGATCAACGGTCTGTGCGACCGCTGATCCATGCAAGTGTGGGAGCCCCATCACACACTCTACAATTAGCATGCTTCCCCCCCATCAACTTTAGTTGGCTAAGGGAAGCACAGCCCATTCGTACGCATTTGCTACGCTTGTGTTACTATCGTAACAATAGCGTAACATCTGGAGGGTGCATGCTCCCTCCAGTCAAATCAGGCCACTTATGCACTTGGTGTATAGACTTCTAAGAGAAAATGACTTAAAAATGATGGGTAATAGATCTTTGACCACTCTTGAAGTCATCCCAGAGAATACATATATAGTAAGGGTGTGGGTCTGCGTGCACTCCCTGCTACAATGAAGGCCATAATGACATTGGGCGCCCGTAAGGCACCCGTAGGTCTGGATCTGGCCCTAAGACAGTAACTGTTTTACCTATTTAAAATAAGTGTTTGGTATGTGATGATTCTTCTTCGGCTAACCAGCTCTCACATCTCATGCTGCATAGAATTAAGCCTGTGTCTGCTATACAGTTGTCCTGGTGAGGCTGGGAGATGCATTAAATGGCCAATGGATAACCAATGTGGGGGTCCCAGTCCTACTTGTCATAAGAGACACAACATTTGTCAGGCATTACGATAATTAAAAAAAAAATATATATATTTTTGCTAGATAAATTTTGGTTAGATTGGTTAATGAACATCCTACCTCTGTCTATATTTAAAAGTGAAAATGTTTTCTTAGATAAAGCTGTGCTGTATGGAGTGCGGCTTTGGCTGATCACTTTCTCTACTACTTCCTGCAATTGTTCAGATCTATGTATTGTGCTGCTCTGATACCTTTGACGTATACAGCCTAATGCATAGATCTGCTGCACTTGCCCTGGCCCCTTCCCCCCAGCAGGAGAGGTGTATGTTGCCTTAACGGAACCTTTCCCTGGCGGAAAATTGTCCCGTTTATTGGGCCACCCCCTGCTGGGAACAATAATTGTCCCAGTGTATGGTCAGTCTTACCCTGGACTTCAAAACACGGTGCTCCAAATGGTAAGTATGAAATCTAACTCCAACCTTTTCCCTAATCCGTACCCCAACCTTACCCACAGCCTGATTCTAACCCTCCATTTCCCACAGCCTGATCCTATACCTATCCCTCCCCTTCCAGGGCCTTCCCCCTAATACTAAAAGTCCCCAGAGAGGTTACTCACCTCTCGGGCGGCTGCACTTATGAATAAAATATAATATAAAATGGATACCTGTTCGAAATAGAGACAACCGAAAAATAATCTTTGTCTGTCTCTACTTCTGAAAGACAGCCATCGTGCTGGGGACTCCCACTGCACATTTTCTGTCATAGTGCCTCAATATACCTATCCTTTTACTTTACCATTGCTGTCTTTAAATCTGAAGTGATGCAATAGTCCCAGTTTTACTGAGTTATTTAAGCAACACAGCGTTCCAAGACCTTACGTTCCATTCCGTACGTTCCTTTCGGCATGCGTAATGTTGAAGGTAGAGTTCTGCATGTGTAAGGGCCGTATGTGGCAGAGAAGTGCAAGGGGTGTGAAATCTTCACACACGTATGGATGACAAATTCCATATGTTAGCCTCCACAATGGATTAGGCCCTATAAACTGGATTCACAACTATGTTTTTTGTAAGATACGTGCCTATTTCTAAGTGCTGTGCTAATGCACACACGTAGTAAATATTCTACGCTATCTATTTAGCATTTTGTTACTAGAAATAGGCAAGTATCTTGCAGAAAACATAGCTGTGAATCCGGTCCTATGAGCCTAATTGTCTTTCTCCTATGTGCGTTCTGAATGCATAGTGTTCGCATGTGGGCAGCGGTCTCTTTTCTTTAGCATCATGTGTTTGGATAAACCTGTTCACATGTGTCAGTGGCTGGTTCGCTGAAAATGCAAACACTGTTTACTGCACACATGTATATGTCCTATATTGTTCATGAATAAGAATAGGCAAATTTTTTATAAGTTGGTTACAGTTGTAGATACTTGGGATTCTGATTTGAAAAGCATGTATTTATTTATTATTATTGTTTATAAGGTGCCTTAAGGTGTCTGCAGCACCGTACAAAATAAAACAATAAAATACAGGATAGGGATGGACAGCATAGTACATAATAAAATACAATATACTTTTAAAAATATCACAAAAATACAATAAACTAAAGCAAGCACCAACTGCAAGGGAAAATGGCAGGTGTCAAACTTGGCAGATCGGAGGAGGGGATAGAGCGCAGTGAGAGGTTTAGAGGTAAACACCAGGTGGGGATAGGGTACAAGCAGAAGCAAAGGGAGACAACAGGGTATAAAGTGAGTTGGAAGGGGTGGAGAAGAGAAAACACTAGGATGGAGGGGCCCTCTTCATGTGAGCTAACACAGTTGGAGGTATAAACTTACAGAAGACATAAAGAGGGGGAAGGAAGTGGACTGCTTGTGTGAGCGGAGGAGAGAGGGAAGAAGGGATAGATGTAGGATGCAGTGAGGATGTTAAGTGAAGCTGGGGTAGGCTAGCCTGAACAGGTGTGTTTTGGTGAAATTGAAGACCTGCAATGTTAGGGTCCGACTGAAGAAGGTGCAGCATGGGCATGAGATGTGGTGATCTGTACGGAGGTCAGACAGCAGTGGTTATCAGAATGGAGAGGGCGGTAAGGGGTGTGCTTGGAGCTGAGGGAAGAGAGGTAAGGAGCAGTGGATGAGGAGATAGATGGCAGTGGATGAGGAGATGGCAGTAAGGAGTTTTTAGAGAGATCTGAATAGGAAGCCAGTTGAGTCTTTGACATAAAGCCTGGAAGCAGCATTGTGTATAGCTCGAAGGGGAGCAGTACGGGTGAGCGGGAGGCCAATGAGGAGGAGGTTACGGTAGCGGAGACGTGATATGACTAGAAATTGGATGAGGGTTTTTGTAGCTTCATTGGTGAGAAATGGACGGATACGTGCAATGTTGCCTAGGTGGAAATGGCAAGGAAGCGTTTGTTCATCCATCTTGATGCAAGGCACTCGCAAATGTTAGACAGAAGAGAGGGGTTGAGGTCAGGGGAGGAGAGGTGCTGATGAGGTTACCCACCTAGGAGGTGTAGAGGGAGAAGAGGAGCGGACCAAGAACAGAGCCTTGGGGAACACCAACAGGGAGCGGAACAGAAACAGAGTGTGCGGTCAGAGAGAGAGAAGGAAAACCTGGAAAGAGCAGTGTCAGTGGGAAAAAAAGAATAGAGGGTTTGAAGTAGAAGAGGATGGTCATCCGTGTCAAAAGCAGCAGACAGATCAAGAAGGATGAAGTAACCAAGTAATGGCCCTTTGATTTAGCAGATAACAGTACATTGGTCACTTTGGTAAGGGCAGTCTCAGTGGAATGTAGGGGCCGGAAACCAGATTGGAGGGGGTCCGGGAGAGAGTTGTCAGTAAGGTAATTGATGAGACGTTGTTAGACTAAGTGCTCAAGGAGTTTGGAGGCGAAGTTTATGCTTGAAAGAGGAAGGGAAGATACCAGATGGGAGGTGAAGGTTTAAAAGGTGGTCTAGAATGGAGCAGGCAGTGGCAGAGTGATGTTTGAGAAAGTGTGAGGGAATGGGGATCCACAGGGTAGATTTAGGGCGGTGAGGATATTATTAGGGAGTGAATTTTGTCAGAAGGAAGAAAGCAAGCTCATGAAGGTTGGATTGTGGGGGGAGGGGAGCAAGGTTGAGGAGATGTCATTTCTGATAGAGATAATTTTGGATAAGAAGTAGGAGGTAAAGTTGGAAGCGAAGATAGAGGGTGAGATGGAAGGTGGGGGCAGGGGGAGGAGAGTGAAAGGTAGTTAAGAGGCGACGCGGGTTAAATCTTCAGGAGATGACCAATTTGAAGAACATTTGCTTGGCTTAGGCAAAGGCAGAGCAGTAAGAGGAAAGGATAAATTTAAATTGGGAAGAGGAAGTCCGCAAGGGAGTGAAATTTGTGCCATAGGCACTCATGCTGCGGGAGCGTTGTTTGAGGAAGTGCATGGCCTGAGAGTGCCATGGCTAGGAGTTAGAGCGTCGAAGGGAGATGAAGAGGAAAAGGCCAGGATGTCAAGTGTGCTAATGTTCTGTCTGTTGAGGATGCGTTTGGGGGAGGGGAGAAGGAGAGTAGGTGGTTGTCAGAGAGAGGAAAAGGAGAGATGGAGAAGTCAGAGTGCAGCGGTGGGTGAAGACAAGGTCAAGGGAATGGCCCTATGTTTGGAGGTGGTCCATTGAATCAGGTCAAAGATGAGGAAATAGAGAGAGAAGTTCAGAGGTGCTGGAGTGGGAGGGGATGTTGAAGTCACCAAAGATGATGGAAGGCAGGTCAGAGGAAAGATAGTGGGTGAGCCAGGCAACAAAGTTCTTGGAACTGCGAACAAGGACCTGGGGCCTGGTAAGTTTAGCAGACAGACACTAAGAAAGTAAGAACAGAGGTAGGTAGCAAGGTCTTCTATTGTTCAATTACAAATCCTAGCCATTTGCTGTTACCAGCTGTCATCCGATACCAGGGGTATCGGGTTCCCACAGACTTATCCATACTATACCAGCTGATTCCTGCAAAGCCAAAAGAAAGCGAATAGATAGAGGAGAGTGCCTGGAGTGGGATCAGGTAAGGTATTTTTTTTTTTATAGATTTACAGATTTTTTTATTAGATTTTTTTTTGTGTCTGTTTTGAATGTCGGCATTACAAAGTGGTTATCACTTCTACAGGTACCCCTGCCGGCCTAACAGTGAATTAAAACAAATTTGATTGGAATACAGCCACATTAAGTTGTCAGCTGTATCATTGTCAAATTTGTTACTATCCCTGTAGCAACTGTAACCAAAAATCCTTTGTAGCATATAACTACTGCCTTTGATCAAAGGGCAGCATAAAAGAATGTTTGAGTGTTGCCAATGTAAGCCAAATGAACTAGCTTCTGAAATCTGGTTTATGACTAGTATTTTGCTCTGCATATTGAGTAAAAAAAAAATTCTGTATGCATGTCAAATAGTACTGAGGAACTATAGACTACATTGCTGTGATAAATGCACATATTACACATGAGAATAAATCTGTCACATTTTACAGTTGTTGTAAACATACATAATAAGTACAATTAGAAATTTCAGAGCAAGGGAAATGGTGTTGGTTTTTCGCAAACACAGTAAAAAATAATTCTCCGGGACATTGAATAGTACATTAAAAACAGTTGCTAATTTTTGGTTATTTATAGCAAACAAAGGAATTGTCACATGGTTGGTCAGGCAGAATTAACCAATTTTTTTTCTTTGCTCAATAGACACAACCCAAAATTGGGAAGAGAAAGTTCTGCAGT
>WWET01000851.1:18972-42760 GCA_011038615.1 Limnodynastes dumerilii | reverse complement strand
TTAATTAGAACCACAGCTATTCTGTGTTTGATTTAATCTGTTTGCCAGGTATAAGAAAAGTAATTTGGCTACTTCCCTGAGCCTATCTGAGGGCTTGCATGAAAATAAACTGCAGTTGACCTTGCTTGTCTTGGCTAAGCACATTGACTAGGGATTTCTCGGATACAGCATCCAGGGTACAATATCTATGCCATCCACAGGGGCTCATTTTAGTGGGCAGGCGTATTTATGGCTATGTGAACGCTGACTTAAGCTGGCCATACACTAGAGCAAATATTGGCCCAATCATCCAATTATCGGATGATTGGGCATTTAATCGGTGTAGTTAGTGGGAAAAGATAAATAAACATACCAGAAAAACTCTGGCATGATTATTCAGTCTTTTGACATGTTTAATCCATATCAGGAACAAGAGCCCGATATCTTGTAGTTTATGGACATTTTCAATTGTTGGGTCTACTGTCACAGCACTGCAGCCCGAGATTCTGTAGTACAGTGACAGTGGACTCAACAGAGGGAGAGAGGACACAGTGCATGGTGCTGCAGAACCTCTCACACTATTTTTGTCATTCATAAATTAGTTATTTGCAGCCAGCCAATAGACCAGCTGCATTTGTCTCCTGTCAAGATTGAAAGGAGACCCTGCCAATCAGAGAAGACTGCAGCCAGCCAATATTCTAGCTGCACGATTCTGATACTAGGAAAATGACCTGTTTATAGGCCATTTCCTGCTGGAAATGAAAATCGCCTTAGTGTATGTCCAGCTTTAAGCTCAGTCTTTATCCTTCAGAAGGAAAGCGCTCTTCAGATCCCAATGGCATAGAATAATTTCACAGGGTGTAAAAGCTCTTTTTTACCTGTTAACTATATGCAGCATTAATCCATGTTTTCAGTCCTATTCATTCATACCTTCAGTAGCTCACATGGGCACAATATATCTCCTTTAAGTGACGTCTCCATAGGAGCTAAGGAGCTACCAGGTGTTGAAATTCTTATCCAGCAGAGCAGTCTCTGGGACTTACAGCCATGATAATGGGGTTGGCACTGATCTCAGGCAATTTCACCACCGAGGGTGGCATTATTCTTTGATATCTAATGGCCTTAGAATGGGTGCTCTGGAAGTTGTTTCTGGATGTGATTGATCCAATCCCTCCTCAAGAAGCAGGTTTGTAGAGGTTTTGCTCCAATCTTTATGTTATGGCTTCAGAAGCCAGACAATTTCGTCCAATCCAGAACTTCATAATCCTAAACACATAGATTCCTGTTCTGGGCTTTTAGGTGGAATCGTTCAACGGTCCCCAGGGATTGGCCCTGATATAAACTACCATCCCAAGGGTTGTTCACGCAGGTGATTACTGTCCTAGCCAGTCTCCTTTGTCTATAAGACGTAACCGTTGCTCTCTTACCTGGACAACCTCTTGTTGAACATCCATCTCATTTTATCCTTATGCCATAATTTTTATTAGAGTGCATAACTGGATCATAGACCTGCCCAAGCCTTTATTAATGCCCGCATAATGATTTCAGTTTTCTTGCCTCCTATTAACCACTAGAGGTCAACTGGCGTTTCTTCTAGAGAACAGGGTTATTTCTAGGTTATGACAAACACTCAAGTATTCTCTGGCTAGATGGTGCTGTCACTGCTGCATTCAGCGTTGAGAAAATAGGTTCGCTGGATGTGAAGTAATTTAGGCCTTCTTTCACTCTCAGATGTTCCATAGGGAGTGCTTAAAGTTCCTTTTAGATTTGGACTAAGTGTTCATCTGGTTGTCTGCAGCAGTTTGCTAGTTTGCTAATCTTTCATTTTGAGGTTGACTTGGTCACATATTTCCATGGTTCAGTCCTACCAGTCTTGTAAACTGATCTTTACTTAACTTTGGGAAAATTTACAGGGAATTTTGCACTGGTTCATAGGATTCTAGTTGGCATTCTCCTAGATGGACAGTGCGACAGCGCTAGTCTACCTAAACCATCAGGAGAGACTTGCATCACCCTAACCATGAAGAAGATATTGCTCCCAATGTCTTAAATGGGACTTCAGGTTCATGCAGCATCCGCTGTTTTCCTCACAAAGAAGTCTAGGTGTAACTTTCTAGACCTCAGATACAGAGTGCAACCTGCTGCTTGCAGCATGCTATTATCATGTTTAGCTTATTATGCTCATCAAGCTGCTTGGTAAAGGCAGGTACATTTGTCAGTACCCCCAGACATTCAGGTACAGAGGTAACACAATGGGGATATTTCTAATAATGAAAAGTGACCTACTGGTATAATATTTACAATGTCCCTAATTAAAACTCTGCTAATATAAGACAAGGACAAAAGGGTAATTTTCTAATACAATGTGCTCTCATTCTCAGAATACTTGTTTGGATCCCATAGCAGTGATGGTACACCTCCAATCTTGGGGGGTCACTGCTCTCCCACGTTTTGCTCTTATTGTTGGTTGGTAACTAGTTCTCTGATTTTCTTCTTTTACTTATTTATGCCCTCTTTTTGGGCTTTGTTTAAAAAAAAACGAAAAAAAACTAATGTGCTTCCCATATGGGAGAAGCAATAGCATGGGATGGAGCGTTTAAGTTAACACCTAAAGTTATTAAAGTACCCTAACTCCAGGACCAGTTACCATACTCAATGTCCAAAGTGTCCCTCAATGGACTAAGAGAGATGGATTTTACAGTGGGTAACAAAAATCCTCTCTTTTTTTTTATTTTTATTTTTTTTAAAGGCTAAATCCCTTATCAAGGGGTGGAGCACTGGTTAACAAATAGTTAATAGTAGTCTGTAATAGAACCACTGCATTTGACCTTAATATGTTTTGCTTTCTTGTAGCGGGATGAGGTAGCTCTGCAGAAGAAGGTTCGTACTGAGGTAATTCAACTTGAGGACACACTTGCTCAAGTTCGAAAGGAATATGAGATGCTTAGGATTGAGTTTGAGCAGACATTGGCTGCAAATGAACAGGCAGGTAAGTCTTATCCATGGTTATTAATAAAATTAAAGATAATATAAACTGGAAATTTAGTTTGTTCTGTTTGTCTTACATTGATTTGGGTTGGTGGCTTGGCTGGCACTATTATTCTACATGATACCAGCATCCAGCTAAATGGCAGCTTTATCATGTTCAAAATAGTTGCCAATGATAAAGTTGCTATTAGAATTGGTATTCATTTTTACCCTTTGTCAGTAGTGAAACAGCTGCAGCAGCTGCAGTTATGATTTGGACTTAGGCTGAGGTTAGTGTTAGGGATTAAGCCTTAGGTTAGGGTTATTGCTTAAAAAGTGGAGGGTTAGGGCTAAAGAGAAGATTAAGATTAGGCTATGGGGCATGAAGGGTTAAGGTTAGGGCTGAAGGGGAAGGTTAGGGTTAGGCTGTGGGAAACGGAAGATTAGGAAAGTGTTAAGAGTTGGGTTAGTGGAAGGCTCATCTTTTCGCAATAGAAATCTTTGCATCTCCGGGAGTCACCATTCAACAGCAATACAATGTTCTTTTGAAGAAAAAATTTTCATACTGGCAAATCACATCCAAGTAACACAGTGAGACTAATTAAGTAATGAACGTGTGGCATAGAGTTCATGTTATATGCGTTATGGATGAGCAGCAAACACATATATGAAGCATTAAAGATTAATAACTGATTGTGCAAACAAAAGGTTCAAAAGTATATTTACTAAAAAAAAAAATAAACAACAAACAAACCAGCCTTTACATAGAATCAATCCTGATCGCTCTCTTGCTCCAACCCCAGGGGCTGATTCAGAGGGCCAGATTCAATTAGCTTCGCAGCAGCGTATTTAGCGGTGCAAAGCTAATTCTGCAAAAATTTTTGGGGTGATTTTTTTGCGCACTATTTATCATACCGTATATGACGTGAAAAAGCACAGCGCGTACTTTTTCCCGTCATCGCGGCTAATTGAGTCTGGCCCAGAGTTTCTAGCACTTCCACCTTTTTTTAGGTGCAATTGTAGACCTGAGCAATACCATGTTGAATTACAAGGGGAGGCAAATTTAAAGTGTGAAACCAGAATTAGAATTAAGGGGTGATGTTTCTTAGCTCAACTCTATATTATAGAATAAAAATAAAGCTATGTGGGAGCCTGGCAGCAATGGAGTGAGTCGCATGTCGGTGCTGCTCCCGCACATATCCTGGATCATATCCTGCTGACCACACTCCACGAGCCTCTTTTGCCGATAGCCCGGGAGTATATCACTGTGGGCAAGCAGCAATAACTATCTGTGGCGGACCGGCGGTTTCTGAAGGTGTGGCGGCTGGTGCTTCACAGCCCCCTGCAAGTGACCGTGGTGCATGGAGAGAAGAAGCTCCGGTGCACTTAACAGCTACTGCATTTATGAGCTGTGGAGGCAGGAGGCTGATAAGCTGGCAGATAATAAAGGGCTCCCTGCAGCACTGCTAGTATCCCATCAGTAAGAGGGCTGGATTCTGATTTTTCGGTGGTAGTTTGGTGCCAAACTGCGGAGGTCACGGGCAACATTTTGGAAGAACAGTGTGCACTCTTAAGTTGGGGGACTGCATCAGAAGTGCTTGCCTGCATGACTTATCCCTCATTACTAATCTCAGCCACTCAAGCACCTTATATATCTGCATATATCTGTGGCTGTTAGAAGAGACAACTGTGAGGGACTGTATATATGTCTTTCCTCTTCCTCCTCCTCCAGCAGCACACTATGGGTTAACCTTCCGTGTCAGGAGTCCACAGAAAAGAAAGAAAGACCCGCCAGCTATAAAGGTGCCACTCCCCCTCTCCTCTGTGTCTTTCTTTCTTTCCTGTAAGGAGTCCAGACAGGGCAGGTTAGTTTTGTTTCTGTGTGGGAGCTTACCTGGATCCCCTCGATCAGCGTGGTGTGGTTTGACGAGAGAGAGAAGCTGGTGCCAGCCTCGAGTGCCCGGATCCCCGGCGCTGTACTGTAGGCCCGCCCCTACTAGCGAGGTCGGGTTGGCAGGGACATCGGCGGCGTGGCCGTGTGATGGTTGGCGGCCATCTTTCCGGAGCCATCTTTCTGCCCCCTTGCCAGATAAATATAGTAGCATGGCCTGTGCAGAGTGTAAGCAACAGCAGCCGTCTCAAGAAATGTTACAACTGGTACAGCTTATGAAAGCGTCTATGGCAGAGACCTTTGTCACCAAAGAGGAGTTAGCTAAATTTGCAGCAAGGAGGCCAAGGGATACCAGGAGTGACAAGTCACAAGATTCAGAGCCAGAAGTACCTACTTTACTGTCTGACAAGTCCTGGATCAGATTCAGGTTCAATACATTCAAATGCTGAGGCTGATTTTAATCAGGAACTTGTTAATAATCTCCTCAAATTAATTAATAAGTCGTTGAATATTGAAGATTAACAGGAACAACTTAAATTGCAAGACATCCTATTTAAAGAAAAGAAAAAGAAAGCTAGAACATTCCCGCTGTTTCAAACGTTGAAAGACGTTGAAAGACAAAAGATGTCCAAGCTCTATCCGTTTAATACAGAAGAGGTGAAAAAATGGCAAAGTCCACCTCATGTAGACGCAGCCATAGCAAGGCTGTCTCATAAAACCACTCTACCATTGGAGGATGTTAATGTTTTTAGAGACTCATTGGAGAAAAAGATCAAGGTTGGTCTGAAGAAGCAGCACTCTATCGCAGGTGCAGCACTAAAACCGTCGGCCGCCACGGCTATCACAGCGAGGGTAGTTCGCAGTTGGTGTGGAGATCTAGAAAATAACATTCTGGACGGAGTAAAACGCTCTGAGTTACTAAAGTCTATCCAAGCCATACAGATAGAAGTAGAATTTCTGTTTGAGGCAATTATGGATTCTGTGAGGCTGGTGGCCAGAGCAAGCGCTAATGCGGCAGTCACCAGAAGAGAGCTATGGCTAAAGCCATGGGCGGCGGACGCACAATCTAAGTCTAAACTTCTTACTATTCCTTTTCAGGACGACCTGTTATTCGGCAAGAGGCTTGACGAGATAATTGCTAAATCTTCAGGGGGGGCAGTTGCAGTGGCTGCCGCCGGACAAAGCTGCAAGGAAGAGTTATAAAGGATTCAAGTTGCCAGCAGGAGAATTCAAAGAAGCTAGGTCCTATAGACCCGGAAGAAACTACAGAAGAGGCCATTATGCTTCAACTAGATCTAATTTTCGTTCCCAAAGGGGAAGAGACGTCCGAGCCAATCTCAAACAAATGGCTCAATGACGCCGATAGCTTTAATCTAGACACTGCAGTCGGGGGCAGACTGTCGGGATTCATACAGATGTGGTCAACTATAACCTCGGACGTTTGGGTTATGGACACCTTAACCCATGGATACAGAATAAAATTTGTCAAGACACTGGCAAATTATTTCAGCACGTCACCTACTCCAATAAACAGAGTGGAGATCGCCGCGTTAAGCTCAAGCCTGGTCTCCATGATACAACAAAAGGTAGTCATGGAGGTGCCTGTTCAGGAACAACATCAAGGCTTCTACTCAAGGTTCTTTGTGGTCCCCAAACATTCAAGGAGGCTTCAAGACCATTCTCCACCTAAGAAGACTGAATGCGTTTATCAACGTACGTTTATTCAAGATGGAATCACTAAAATCAATTGTCGCAGGTATACAACAAGGGGATTTTGTAACGGAAATAGACGTGAGAGATGCATACCTGCATGTTCCAGTTTGTGTTGCCCATCAAGCATTCCTGAGGCTCCAAGTCTTCGGCAGGCACTTTCAATTCAGAACTCTACCTTTCGGCCTGGCAACATCGCCCAGGACTTTTATAAAAGTTCTAGCTAAACTTATTGCAGAATTGAGGATGAAGGGACTGGCGATTTGGGCCTACTTGGACGATATTCTCATCGCAGCTCCGTCCCTACTGGTGGCTCATCAGCACACCGATCTGGCGGTACAGTTCCTTTCCCAACATAGCTGACTGGTGAACAAGCAGAAATGCCAACTGGATCCTTGCCAAATGATGCAGTACCTAGGTGTACTAATAAATACCAACACTATGAGAGTCATTCTGTCAGAAGACAGAAGAATAAGTATAATAAGACAAAAACAAAGATATGGTTACCCACAAGGGACTGTCTAAGAATTCTAGGACTAATGTCTTCAGCCATAGACACGGTAGAGTGGGCAAGGCTCCACATGCGGTACTTCCAGTGGGCGTTTCTATGACAATGGAACAAAGACCCGAAAGACTTGAAGCAGAAGATCATCCTGTCCAGGAAGGCCAAACTGGATCTAGATTGGTGGACACGACCTTCAGTGTTGGACAGAGGAAGATCATTTGCCCACCATCTAGCCATAGTAGTGACCACCGATGCCAGCACTTCAGGCTGTTGGGTGATATGCGGCCAACACACAGCTCAAGGCCTCTGGTCAACGAAGGTGAAGGCGTCACATTCCAACGTCAGGGAATGCATAGCAGTCCTGCAAGCATGCAGAATTTTCCAAAACCTGCTTCAAGAGCAGCAAGTATTAAGAAAATCGGACAACAAGACCGTGATGTCTCATGTCAACAGGCAAGGGGGAACAAGAAGTCAGCAAATGATGGAGGAAATCAAGAAGGTTCTAGTCTAGGCAGAAGAACATACCTTGAGCATATCAGCTATCTATATAGCAGGCGAAGAAAACGCTCAGGCAGACTTCTTAAGCAGGCACGTGTATCATTCAGGCGAGTGGGAGCTGAACCAAGAAGTTTTTCAGAGGACGTATGCCTTAGGGATCTCACTCTCAAAATAGTCTTCTTAGTAGCAATTACTTCTGCGTGCAGAGTCTCTGAGTTACATGCACTATGGTCCGAGGAACCGTACTTTCTTCCAAACAAAGTGGTTCTCCGAACCAACCCTCTATTTCTGCTGAAAGTTGTCACAACTTCATCAGGAAATTATCCTTCCTTCTCTTTGTGCGGACCCTAGAAATCTGAAGGAGCAAAGGCTATCTCAGCAGGACATCAGCATTCAGACTTTCAGAACAGCTTTTCATTCTTTTTGATGGACCAAGGAAAGGTCAACCAGCCTCTAAGCCAACGATAGCCAGGTGGCTGAAGACATGCATTCGGCAAGTTTACCAGTACATGGGTTTGCAGCCCCCTATCAGACTCAGCCACAAGAGCAATATCTACCTCTTGGGCGGAGACGGAATCCGCTTCGATTGAGGATATCTGCGAAGCGGCAGGATGGTCGTCTGAGCACACTTTTGCTAAGCATTACAGACTAGATGTTTTGTCATCAGCAGAAGCGAAGTATGGCAGGAAGGTTCTTTCTGCAGTAGTTTAAAAAAAAAAAACACAACACAAAACAAAGTGTTTATATTAATTTCTGTTCTTTTTTGTTGTATTGATCCCTCCCAGTGATATAACTGCTAGGGTAGATACCCATGGTGTGCTGCCGGAGGAGGAGGAAGAGGAAGCCACACATTAGTACCTGTTAATGTGGTTTCCTTTACTCTTCCGGGGCGGCACACACTTCCCTTCCCTATATTGTTTGCTGTAATGTTTTTATGTACTAACTGTGCTTCATTTAAGCTAAAAGAAGTACGAGACACAGAGTAGAGGTTGAGTGGCACCTTTATAGCTGGTGGGTTTTTCTTTCCTGTGGACTCCTGACACGGAAGGTTAACCCATGGTGTGCTGCCTCAGAGGAGTAAAGGAAACCACATTAACAGGTACTAATGTGTGACTTATTACCTGCTACATACAGATACCATGGGAAAACATTCACAATCTACTCCGGCCTCCAGGCTTGAAAGATATGCAGGGAACCCACCTGCGGACAACCCTCTGACATCTAAGCCAAAGGAGTCCGCTTTGGGACCGACAGAGGGGTCTATGCAGCAGATCCTGGCAGCCATTGCTTCCTCTGAAAAAAGGTCAAGGATAAAATTGGAGAAGTACAATTGGATTTGTCATTATTGCGACAGGATATGCAGAAAATTAGAGAGAGAGTTGGAGAAGCAGAATATCCAGCTTGGAGGATGCCAGGCAGTATATCTGACCTTGCCTCGCAGATTACTTTTTGCAAGTAGAGGCTTATTGATATTGAGGGGCGGCTGAGGTGCAACAATGTGAGGTTCGTGGGCCTTCCCGAAAAAATGGAGGGATCTAAGCCTGAGCTTTTCCTAGGAAAATGGTTGCTGGATACCTTTGGGCATGAAGAATTTACTGTGCCGTTTGCTGTGGAGAGGGCCCATAAGGTACCAACTCAAAATCTGCGGGACAGAGATGCTATCCTGCGACTTGCCCGTGCTAAGGGGCCACTGGAATATAATGGTATAAAGATATCGACTTTCCCGGATTTCTCTATGGAAGTGCAGAAGAGCAAAGTGCAATTCATACAGATTAAACGTCGCCTGAGGCAACTACAATATCCTTACGCAATGTTGTTTCCTGTCCGTCTACATGTGGTGGCGGAGGTGACAACACGCTTTATCGAGTCATCATTGGATGCAGTTTCCTGGCTGGACAGAGTGGCCCCTGCAAGGGCTCCATTAGCCTGTTAATAGACTTCCTGATACCTAATAGTTTCTACTGTGTGTATATCTTTATATACACATGCATGGCAGTTGTGAGTACACTGGGACAAATAAATTCCTTATGTATCATGCTGTGTGGTTATTACATTTGGGAGCAGTATTGCATATGTTGTGAGTATTGTTATTGTTAGAACATAGTTGAGCTAGAAAGAAGGGACAGTTCCTGAGAGTATGTGGGTGGAGGTTGGGGGGCTCAGGTAACTGTGGTAATGTTGTGGGTCTTTACAAAGTATACCTTAGTTGGGGTGAGGTTATACCTGGTGGGAGTGGGAGGGTTTTGTTGTATTTTGTATTAAATGTTTTCTCTACAATGTCCGAGTCATATATATATATATATATATATATATATATATGTATTTATAATTTTTTTTTACAAAAGTGCATGAGAACTAGAGCATAAACCCAACTTCCTCCTACAGACTCAGGGCCGGTCCCAAAACTCTGCCAGTGGCAAATTGTCATCCAATCCTAGCTTCTGTAAGTGTGAGGGGTGACCTATACACACACATATATATATATATATATATATATATATATATATATATACATATATACATATACACATATACATATACACATATACACACATACATACATACATACATATATATACATGCACACGTTCTATTAGAAAGCATAGGGGCTGTGTCTTTGATCTGCATTCTGCCTGTGATTTTCCAGATTGGTTAAGTAACGTTTCATGTATCTCTGCACATTGTATCTTTCAGATGTTAGCTTTGTATATGTTTTTCCCATTATTGCATCTTTGTATGGCAGATTTTTGTATTTTTTGATTCATATACAGGCTTGAACCTTACCTTTTCTTAATTCTCAGTCTATATTTGTTTATTAAGCTCTGGAGAATTTATGGCCATGGCTCCTGATACCCCTGTGATCTGCACGGGTGACTTTAATAATGTAATGTACATACAGACTGATAGATGGCGGGAGGGAGTTCAAACTGAGGTGACTGAGACAGCGTTCTCAGCGTCCTATAACTCATTTTCAAGAATAGATTTGGCTCTAGTATCACTGTCGTTAATTAAACACCTCATGGATATTCAATATAGAACACACAGGGTTTCTGTTCATTCCCCTCTGATAGTAGTTATGCATACTAAAGTGCCGACTGGGCAAAGATTCTGGAGATCTAATCCATTTTGGTTGACTAGGTTGGGGTTGGGATGTGATTTGGTGGAACATTGGGAAAGGTATTTTGCTGACGGTATACTTGCTGTGACAACTCCTATATTGTGGGACGCGTTCAAAGCATATTTACATGGGACAATAATTCAGTGTAAACGTGATTAAGAGGTTGGTGGGGGAGCAGGAAGCCAAGCTGGAAAAAAGATAAGGAGAATTAGAAGCAGTATACCTTTTATCCAAATTGGACAGTGATAGGATAGCTTGGGATGTAGCCAAGGAAGCATGGTCAGATTTCCTCATGGATAAATCTAATCGCTGGTATACTGTTCTCTTCCCACACTCAGTTTATGGAGACGGATAGGGGTGGTACCATTTTGGCTAGAATGGCTAGGTTGGAAACTGTAACAACCAATCTCTTGTATTATCACTGGATCAGGGGAAAGGAAAATTCTGTTGCCAGAAATAGCGAGTGCTTTTGTTGAGCATTATATGACGGTTTATGCTAGTAAAGTTGCTTACGCTGACTCAGAGATGAGTGGATATTTGTCGGGGGGTAAACCTTCCCAGGCTTACTTAACAAGAGGTGGCTAAGGCCATCTCCTCCTTCCCAAACAGAAAGACACCAGGGGTTGATGGTCTCCCTATAGAGCTATATAAAAAACATAATGACTTTTTTGCCTGCAATTTCTGAAGTTATTTGCTGATGTGAAGGCTCATGGTACAGTCCATGTCTGAGGCTCTAATTGTGGACCTACCTAAGCCTGGTAAGGATCCTCTGATTGTAGATTCATACCGCCCCATATCTTTGTTAAACACGGATATTAAAATTTTAGCAAAGATATTTAGCAACCAGGTTGAATAAAGTTGTTGGCGAAGTTATACACCCTTACCAGACCGGATTCATGCCGGGGAAATCAACCAGCTTTAATCTGACTGCTCTATTCCCATTTACAATTGCAACATACATCTCATGCTAACCCGGTGATAGATGCAGCCAAAGCATTTGATTCCATTGAGTGGCAATACCTTTGGATTGTACTGGCCCTGATGGGGTTTGATCCTGAGTTCATAGCGTGGCTTCAGCTGTTATATTCTGCCCTGGAAACCGGAATTTTAGTCAATGGTTTTACATCTAATCCATTAAAACTGGGAAGGGGCACTAGGCAAGGCTGCCCACCATCACCGGCCTTGTTTGCCTCTGGCCTGCTGTATTAGAAGTACTTCAAGTGTAGGGGGTTGTAGGTAGGAGATAGAACTGTATGCAGATGATATTCTGTTATTCCTAACAGATCCTGATGGATCAATAGCAACCATACTGCAGGCGGGTGAAGCATTTGGCATTGTGAGGCTTAATCTGATAACGCAAATTGATTATCTAAGTTTTAAAGTAGAAGTGTGCAAGAGGCTTCCTCTCTCAGTGATAGGGCGAGTGAATCTCATAAAAATGATGGTGCAGCCTAAATTTCTATACGTACTAGCTAATTCTCCTTTATATATTGCTATTCACTTTTTTACTGAGATACGTGGATACTTTACCTCTTTGATATGGACAGACAGTAATTGATGAGCGCTATACAAGAGCAGGATAAATACATGATAATATTTATATGATAAAAATTCTGCTCTCTGCAACCCTCCAAGAGTATCAGGTTGCCCATCAGTGCTGTAGTTTGTCACTACCATAGGCATACAGGTCTTTACACTATCAACTTTCCCCAGAAGTTGAAAGGAAGATCTTTATCTCAATGATATCTCTCTTTGTGAGGTTTATTCTATTTAGGATATGGTTGGGTGGTTAAAAAATGGTCTAAACCAAATGTTTATGAAAAAAAAACTATTGTGTTTTTATTTAATTTTTTTATTATGCTGTGAGTACAGACACTGCACTGTGACTTCTTAAAATAAGGTCATAGAGGTACTAAATCTGCCTAACATCGACTTAGACTTCACAAACTCCTCCTCTAACAATCTATAGGACAGGAGAAAACCATAGCTATCATTCGTAATCATGAAGGGAAAACAACTTCAACACCTTAAACAGGCAATACATCTCCTTCATGTTTATTTCAGTTCAAAACCACCATTGCTATTGAAATGAGTGACAAGAAGAAAGACTTAGTCTGGCTCATAATAGTAAAGTTCCAGACACAAAATTCACCGTTCCAGGAATAATTTTTAAGTGATTCTGTGGTGTCGCAAATATCATCTTATGAAAGAGGCCAAAAAGCGCAATTCCACTTGCATAGACAATAAACAGTAAAACTCACCAGAGGATCCTTAGGTCAATGATATTTACAATTTAGCGCTACTGTTTCATTTAACCATTTTGCATTTAAGGTCTCTAATGTGAAAGTCCAGAGGGTTTACTGTTTACTCAAGCATCTAAATCTATCGCCTCCGCTATCAGTTTCAGGAATGTGTTCAGTTCCAACACACTCCATACCTGCAGAATTCCCACCACAATAGTCTAAAAAAGTTTTGGTGTGTTTTGATGTTTCTCTGCTGCTCCAAAAAGAGTAGTCTAAGCGGTCTGGTGGTACGTCCAACATAGAGTTTGCGATAGGGACATCTCAAGAAAGGCACCTAAACTCTGGTCAAAGGACCACAAAGTAACTGATTAGTGCATTGACTTTTGTTATACCCATTGACTCATTTTTTAGACGCTATCCTTGACAAAGCAATGGCGAAAGGTGTGTCGGGTGGATGGTAAAGGGTGGAAAAGTGCACCTTGTTTTCCCGTTTGGTGTGAAAACCGCTATCACAATTGTTCTTAATGTACAGTGATTAAATTTTCCATTTTCCCCATTAGATGGTATTTGGGCTAGGAAGAGCCATATAACCCCTCCGGGGGAGAAGCTCCATTGTGAGGCGGCAAGCACTTTCATAGGGGCAGCCGACGGTGTGTCTATTAGAACAGGGAGCTCCCCCATCTACAATTGTTGTACAATTTGCTGTTATGGGTTATTAACAATTACTAATTGGATTGACAGTAATAGTGCACAGCATATTACCAGGAACTCTTTGAGCATTACTTCATTTGTATATTTGGTTGTCCTGGGTTATTTTTAATAGTTGCAAATTTAACTGACATTTATTCAAATACCAGGAATCTTATGTGTATTGTTTCATGTGTTTATTGTACATATGTGATTTGGAACAATCGGAATTAGCGATGTAGCACACCATGACAGTATATCGCTTTTTATACTTTATTGATTGCTTTTAAGCCGAATGAAATAAAAATTATGTTTTACTGTTAATACTATTTTTCAAAATCAGGGATTGGTATTTTTTATAATGGGTATGATAAATATGTTTGATTTTGGTAAACACTCAAATACAATTTTTTTTCAGTCATTTTGTGGTCCTTTGACCAGAGTTTAGGTGTATATTACAATTGGACTGATGGTAGAACCCCCCCCATCTCCCCAAAAGTAAACTGGTTTAAACAAAAATAAAATAGTTTTTTCAACTTTGGTGTAGAAAGAAGGCAGGTTTGTGTCTAAGCCTCTTATAAAATACATTTAACCCATATTGATGCCACATAGCTATTTACTGTATAAATATGTTTTTTATTTATTTAATGTAGGCCCCATTAACCGTGAGATGAGACATTTGATCAGCAGCCTACAAAATCACAATCATCAACTAAAGGGTGAGGTGTTGCGGTACAAAAGGCGCTTACGGGAAATCCAAGGAGACATCAATAAAGTAAGTGAAAGAGAAAGGAAAATGGGTATTATTAGTTGTGAGTAAATGCATCACTATTATACTTCATTCATCTTTTAGATCCGTTCTCGCAGTACTATTGGCCTTTTCCTGCTACCCTCACAGTCCAGTGTTGAAGAATCGCGAGAGGAAACTGTTGAAATTAAGACCGAGCCTGAAGAAACTGCCCCTCCAACACCAGCTCCATCTCAATCAGAGGTGCCTATAAAACGTGAGGAGGAGGAGGTGCAGCTGCAACAGAGAGAAAGGCGTGAAAGAGAAAAAGAGCGGGAAAGGGATCGTGGGCGTGAGAAAGACAGAGGAGACAGCTGTAAGGAAAAAGCAAAACATGAACCAGACACAAAGCGCAAAGAAGCTGAAAGCGTCAAACAGATGAAGGCTGAACTTAAGTGAGTTGATTAGATAGAATCAGTAGCCGATGAGCTACATTTCTATTGGATGTCTTAAGATTTAGCTTTGCTTACCACTTTATTTGCGTCTTCGCTTTTTTATTTGAATATCTCCCCATAGATGTAAGTAATGCACAGAAATAAAATACATTTTTTTTTTATTTTTTACAAATATGATTTAAAAAAGATTCTAATTGGAAAATTCAGTTCCATCTTGTGGTGGGCAAGACCAGGGATAGTTTGAATCAAAAGACATTCTATAGGAATGCCTCAAACTTTCCATTCTTTGAAACTGTTTTTATAGATGGTAATCGGCGCAATTTATACTGTTTCTGGTCTACCCTCCAAATTGAATGAATAAGATAAAATATTAAAAATGTTTGGTATTCCAAAACACTTATTTTGCTTAAATTTGATAAATCCGTTTTTCTGTGTATTTACCTACTGTTGCTCATTCATCACCCTGTGGCTAGGCGAGTACAAGAGTCTTTACGAGATATGAAGTTGCTCTTGGATATGTACCGCTCTGCGCCCAAGGAACAGAGAGACAAGGTTCAGCTGATGGCGGCTGAGAGGAAAAGCAAAGCTGAAGTAAGGAGAAGAATATATCTATTACATTCATTTATTTTTTGCAGCTAAAAATAAAAAAGGTTAGAATTTGAAATAACTTATAGCGGCTAACATATTCAAATAGGCAAATACACATTCAAATGGAAGCAAAGATAGAAATGTTCCAGGACACTGTCTTACCCAGTAGCTAATCTGCTATATATAACATAATATTTTGTATTAAATTGTTTATAAGAAGCATGACTGAGGTGCACAGCTGCCAAGGAGTGTTGGTGTATAGAATTTTTAAGGACAGGTTAGGTACTGATTAGTATTTAACACAAATTCTAATAATAAGCACTCAAACGATTATTTTTGGAGTGTAAGAGAATGGTCCTGATGCAGACTTTTTTGATTGCTAGCAAATTGCCCGCTTCTTTAGCGTTTCACCATCTCCTTATAGATCTGAATCCACAAGATCCTGACTCCTGCTCCTTTTGTGTTTACAATGGCTTTCTAAAGCTAGTGCAGATGCAAGCTCTAGGGGGATGGTAAAGAGATGTTAATTGTGCAGTTTTGTGCCCTATGCATTCCTCCCATATACAGCCCAATTTTAAGTGAGGACCGATCGTGTCTCTTAATGTAGGGGTCTAGGTTTGCATGTCCGAGCGAGGGGAATGGCCTGCAATGTGCTTGCACAGAAGACTGAATCTAGAGGTTATCCATGCACAGTTTTAGCAGAAGTCTGGTCTGGTCCAATGTTATTATGAAAAGGGTTATATGCAGTAGGAGCCTTTATGACAAGTTTCACTTTATCTGAACAAAACAACAACTATAAGCTTAGAAACTATAAAGCGAATAACCAGGAGTTTATAGAGTTGGATCAAGGTTACCCTTCTAATAAATTAGATTTAAAAAAATGATTTACTTTTATTACCAGAAAAAATATTTCAAAACAGAGAAAAGAAATGCAAAAGCATCAAATATGTAAGCAAAATATTACAATGTAATTTAATAACTGTGGGCCGGATCCAGACCCCCGCACGTTCTCCGAACGTGTAGGGGTCTGTTCATACAAGAGAGGGGAGTGCACGCCCCCTGTCACTCCCCTTCCTCAGCTTACGCTGCCATTAGCCTGTCTTGAAGTACTCGCGCCCCCCGCCAGCTTTAGCACAGCCCATTTGTACGGAAATGGGACGTATGGAACTATAGTTCCATACGATTTTTGCTACGCTAGGGTTACGATTCCTAGCGTAACATCTGGAGGGCGCATTCGCCCTCTAGTCAAAACAGGCCACTTACGCAACTTGCTTGCGTAAGTGACCTGTTCTGTTGGTCACAGGTCTGGATCCGGCACTATATGCTATGCATGCCCTATAATACTAATGCATGTATTCCTGTAATAGAGCTTTATTTTTCCTACATAATAAGCCATTTATATAATTTTTCCAATTTTTTTCCATATATTTTTTTAATGGTTTCCATACCACTAGTGTTTAAAAACCGATTATCTAACCATTATCTAGATGTAAAAAATACTAAACTGATAAAGAAGTGTAGTTAAACTTCAATGCAGTGTGCTCAGAGTAAACAATCTTCTGAAGGTCGATGCCGAAATAAAACAAAGTGTGGAGAAGGCAAATTACTTTGAGCAGAGATGAGTCTGTTTGATAAAATCAGAATAACAATCCAAATGAACTAAGCCTGAGGAATGTCAGTGATCCTATAAAAACGTGTCCACAATACCAAAAAGTTTTGTCCACACTGTCTAGTGGAAATAGAATGAAAAGGGAGCTTACGGACGTTGC
The DNA here is from genome assembly GCA_011038615.1 of Limnodynastes dumerilii. NCBI lineage: Eukaryota > Metazoa > Chordata > Amphibia > Anura > Limnodynastidae > Limnodynastes > Limnodynastes dumerilii. The sequence goes on along the minus strand of WWET01000851.1, from coordinate 25,623 downwards.
GATCTTCTGTGTATTCAGCGTTTCCGTTACACCTTCAGTATTACAGTGCAGTCTCTGTCCTATGTTGTTCAGTCGGAGACGGATGCAGGTGTCGGTCAGCTGTTTCCTCCGGGCTGTCCTTCGTGACGAGTCTGGATGCTTTCACTCACTGTGGGGAAATATGGAGTCTTTCTTCCTCATACGGCAGCCTATTACTGTGAGAAGCCGACGGCTCTCCCTCAATAAAGGTGGCAAAACGATGAAATAAATGAAACAATATTTATTACAATTTGAAATAAAAAACAGTACATAAAAAGGGGTTTGCACAAAGAAAGATACTTTCTGCCTTGATAAAGAATCGCTTAGATTTGAAACGCGTTGGCCGGGTACTTGTCTCATTTGTCTTTGAAGTGTTACCTCCAGCTGCTATTAGCACCGCTTATTGCTTTTGCTTTCCCGGGCCCCTGACCATCCAAGCTGAGCGGTGCTACCCTGGGTGGGTAGTACCTTTCTTTGTGCAAACCCCTTTTTATGTACTGTTTTTATTTCAATTTGCAATAAATATTGTTTCACTTATTTCATCGTTTTGCCACCTTTATTGAGGGGAGAGCCGTCAGCTTCACACAGTAATAGGCTGCCATAAGAGGAAGAAAGGCTCCGTATTTTCCCAAAGTGAGTGACAGCATCTCCGACTGAACAACATAGGACAGAGACCGCACTGTACCACTGAAGGTGTAACGGAAACGCTGAATACACAGAAGATCACAATGGTCCGTAAGCTCCCTTTTCATTCTATTTCCACTAGACAGTGTGGACAAAACTTTTTGGTATTGTGGACACAAGGGAGATGTTTTTATAGGATCACTGACATTCCTTTAGACTTAGTTCATTTGGATTGTTTTAATTTTTGTCAGCATTATACTTTGGCTAACGGTATTGATTACCAGAGGAACAGTCCGATACTTTGGTTGAAATCACAGTTAGATTGCACTGTATTTATTTTATTCAATTATTTTACCCTTTATAATTTTTGCAAGTATTATACTTTGGTGAATGGTATTGATCATCAGAGGAACAGTTTGTCTTTTTTGTTTTAAATCACAGCTAGATTGCACTGTATTTATTTTATCTTTTATATTTTTGCCAGCTTCATACTTTGGTTAATGGTATTGATTACCAGAGAAAAAGTCTGTCATTCTGGTTTAAATCACAGTTAGATTGCACTGTATTTATTCATTCATTTATTTATTTATATATTTAGTCCAGTCTGTTGTAGGGACCATATTTATTTCCAGAAAAATAGACTGTCACTTTTGTTTTAGATTGGATACAAGTTGAATTTCACTTCTAGGAACGTTAATACTTCTTTGATATACCCACTTGTTTTTCACTGATTACAAGTTTATTTAACATTGCATCCATAATATTTTTTTGCCATGTTTTACCAATTTATTGATAGCACTAGTCACTTTATTTCCCCTGCCCAGTGTCCCATCCCTCCATCTTTTCCCAGCCTGTTGTTTCCCAGGTCCCTTAGAGCGCTCTACACCTATACATTTCTTCTATGGTCTACATTTTGAGGTTAGTGGTGGAAAAATCTTCAGGTGTTTAGAGCTGCTTTATTCCTCTATCTACCCCCAGCGCCCTTGTTTCCTTTCTTTGTGTCTCTGCACTCTCCATCATGTGACTCCAACTCCCAGTATTCCCCATCATGTCTCTCCAGCTCCCCAGTATTCTCCATCATTTCTCTCCAGACTCCCAGTATGCCTTATCATGTGTCTTCAGCCTCGCAGTATCCCCATAATGTGTTCCAGCCCCCAGAATCCCCATAATGTCTTCAGCCCCCCAGTATCCACCATCAGGTGTTCCAGTATCCCCCATAATGTGTCTCCAGCTCCCCAGTATTCCCAAGATGGTGGTGGTGGGTCCCTCTTCTGCTACCTAGCAACAGTCTCTTTGTTGTTAGGTAGCGGAGGAGATACCCCCTGCAGCCATCTCCATATTCTGGACCTTACCTCTGTATTCTGGAAGTTCCTGCCACATCTAAGATGGCAGTGGCGTGGGGGTCCTTCCTAAGGAATTTCCTGAATGCAGAGGTAAGGTGCAGAATATGGAGTTGGTGCCAGCGATTAACTCCTCCGCTGCCACCATCCCACATTCTGCAACTTACCTCTGCATTCAGGAAGTTCCTGCCACATTTAAGATGGCGACAGCGGGTCCCTAGGAAGGACCCCGCCGCCATCTTGGATGTGGCAGGAACTTTCTGAATATAGACAGCTGGAGAGGGCGGCGTCAGGTCCTGATACAGTGAGCTTCCTGCCGCCGCTAAAGGTAAGTAAAAGGTAACTCGAAGGGGGGAGTATAGAATTATGTGGGGGGTTTTTTTTTGTTAGTTTTTTCTGCTTCTCACCATTGGGCATGCGCAGTAGCATCCCAACATGTGGACGCTACTGTGCATGCGTATAACGGTGTGGAGCAGAATGGCTTTTATATAAATAGATTCATAAAGATATATAGGATTATTTTGGGGGAACCTATTATGGGGGAGGATAATTTTAACATAATGATAAAGAGCAATGTTATGTGGAATGTAATATAATTCCCATAATTAAATTCTTTATTACATTTTAATTGTACTCCCTTTTTCCTAAATAATATTCCTCTATATTCTCCTTATAATAAATCTCTTTGATTCTTCTTATTTGTACTCCTAGTATTCCCATAACAAAGCTCTATATTCCCTCCTCTATCCATCCATTTAACTGAGAGTATATTTTTCTGTTTTTATGGAGCATTTTGACAGGATTATAAAGGAAAATATGTTTAAGTATAGAGGAAGAGTTTGGAGAAACAAACCTTTTTTTATGGGGCATATAGTAAGTAGAATCCCCCATAATAAATATCTATATATCACTTTGCTCTTTTATTATATATTTTTATATATATTATACAATATTAAAACAAGCTAAAAACTAACCTTAACTGGCTTCTAGATTCTTAGTCCTGTCTTCTTTGTTCTTTCTTCCTGCTTCTGTCTTCTGCTGCTGCTCATTTTCACTATGCCTGGTGTGTAAGAAGTACAGTGTGCATGTCATCTAAACATGTATGGAAAACCCTCGTGGCAAAGCCCTCTTCGCTGTGTCCCAGAAGCATAGAGTACATGAAGTCACGCATGCTATGCTTCTGTGAGGTACATAGCGGTATGCCATACTGTCATGTGCAGTGTGTGTGTAAGAGCCATTTCTAGACTTAATAGAGCCCAGAACGGAAAAATGTTTTTGGTGAACTTGCCTCCTACCCTTGTATGTGTCAAGCCATCCATTCCTTCCCTTTGCATATTTGGCCAGTCATCCACTCCTGCCCCTTGAATATGTGCCCAGCTATCAACTTCTGTCCCTTGTAAATTTATCCATCCTTCATTTCTGGCCTTTGTATGTGGTTTCAGTTTTCATTTCTGTCTTTTATCCATGTGTCCAGCCTCCATTTCTGCCCCTTTTATGTGTATCCAGCCTCCATTTCTGCCCTTTGTATGTGTGCCCAGCTTCCTTTTCTGCCCCTTCTATAGCCACAACTTTTCTCTTTTATAACTTATTCTAAGCTTCACCTTTGCTGTTGTCTTCTTCCGCTTTCTTCTTCTTCCTCTGTAGCGCTCTGCTTAAATGACACTGACCTAACTACATCAGTCATATAAACGGTATTGGCTACACAGGGCTCCTACATAGATGTCTAAAATATTCTTATTTCTTCAACATGTCCAGTTTATGCTTCAATAGTAACTCTGTTAGGAGTATATCTCACATTTTACTGTAAACAGATCGCTTTCCTTGGAAACAACTACTTCTAGTCATAAAGGATCATTGTGTGCTTTGTTACATAAGATCCCTTACTAGACCTCTTGTATATCTGAATATGCTTATACTATTGCACACTGAATTGAATCTACATTGTCCACTTCAGGATCCTTTTATTGATCTTCATTGTCTTTTATTTTTGCAATCTGTAATTATTAAACACCTAAATATAATGTAAATATACTTCTCTCAGTTGGAAGAACTGCGACAGAGGCACCGAGAGTTGGAGGAGAGAGAGCGCAGAGACAGCAAAAAAATGGCAGATGAGGATGCCTTGCGTAGAATGAGAGCAGCCGAAGAACAGACAGAGGCTCTGCAAAAGAGACTATCCACAGCCAAACAGGTGAGTGCAGCTGACCAACATGGTGGCAGCACGGTGGCTCAGTGAGTAGCACTTCTCACAGCGCTTAGGTAATGAGTTTGATTCCCGGACAAGACCTTATCTGTGTGGAGTTTGCATGTTCTCCCCATGTCTGTGTATATTTCCCCCAGGTGCTCCGGTTTACTCCCCCACTCCAAAAACAGGCTGGAAGCTTAATTAGCTGATGAATAAATTAAACCTAATGTTTGTGTGTGTCTGTATGTGTTAGGGACCATAGTAGGTAGCTCCAGTGGGGCAAGGACTGACATGAGTGTGAAATATTCTCTGTAAAGTGCTACGTAATCTGATAGCGCTATATAAAAACCTGTTAATAAATAGATCTTCCATTCCATGTATACTTTGGAATGCCCACATTTCACACATAAGTGAACACATGCTAATATAAAATGCTAGCTTAACCAATTCAGTCAGCTGGTTGGACTAGACTTTTTCTTTTACTTACCTCTATTGCAAATGACAATTATACTTGCACTAATATTGGAAATGATTTGCTTTACATTGACTCTGTGCTATATTTTTAGTTTACGTCCCACATACTTAAGCATTGTTGTTAACAATATGTGGATTACAGGAGGAGGATGCTCTGCTCTCAGAGATGGACGTCACAGGACAGGCGTTTGAAGACATGCAGGAGCAGAACATCCGTCTGATGCAGCAACTGAGAGAAAAGGATGATGCAAACTTCAAGCTGATGTCAGAAAGGATCAAATCCAACCAGATCCACAAACTTCTTAAAGAAGAAAAGGAAGAACTAGCAGACCAATTGCTCACTCTTCGCACACAGGTGATGTATAAAAGATACATTGAGAACTGGCAGGAGAATAGCTTAGCATAGTCCAAACACCTGTGTCTGCTACCTATCCACTCTTACCAGTCTTGGAAGTGATACAAAGGAAAATCAGGAAGAGGGGTGTCTTTTAGTGTGATGCACTTACCACACTACCTGGTTACGCCTTGCAAGATAGACACGGGAAAAATAGAATATCAAGGAGCTTATTCAGAGACTAAAACGTAACCTTTATTGCATAGACAAAAAACCTTGCGGTTTAACATGTCTGATTAAGGTTTCTTGCATTGACACAAAACATAGAAACCTTTAAAACTTTACCGTTCAAACACCAAAAAGCAATGAAATTACGACACTAAGGCTGGAGTCTTAATGGACGTGTTCCTTAAGCAATACAGACATGGTAAACCATCACATTCTAGTGTAAGCTGCAGATACAGCACTATCATAGAGTGAGATTGCCAAAAATGTTAGAACTGCTAATTCACAGGATGTGATGGTATACCATGTCTGTATTGCTTAAGAAACACGTCCATATCAGTGTGCTGCGGCTCCTTAGATGCTTCCGGGGAGTATTATCTGCGGAGAAGAGCCAGAACCACTATCTGTAGTAACGAATAGTGGCTCCAGCTGATCTCCGCCACTACTACTCCTCGGCAGCATCTGCCACAGCTCTTTAAGTGAAACTTGTGGATGGGAGCTGAAAAAATGTATAAACTGCTAAACAAACAGAGTCTGCATATATACATAGCAGCAACCAAACCTACTGAATGTGGAGAGAGGAGCTTTGCCCCGGGCCTCACTACTCGTAGGGACAACCCTGGGGTGCCACTATACGACCAGCACGAGCACTTTACCAATCTGATAAAACCATAAAGGTGTTAACCGCAGTGTGTGTGGGGTTCCCCACAATGATTCCATCCAGCCACAAGGAAGTTGGCACCATGGCTGGTTTCCCCAGGCACAGCTAAAAAAAAATTTGGGCCCCACCTCTCCCCACAATAGGTTGGCAGTGGGGGACAGGGTAAGAATATGTGAAAAAAGAAATTTAAAGTATTTTTTTTGTATGTGGAACTACTGGTGCCAGCATAAAGGATGCCAAAAAGGCTGCTAGGACATGGTGGCACTTGGCATTTGTAGCTCCACAAGAGAAAATAAAAACTTTTACACAGTTTAAATTTAAAACACCCTTTGATTTAAAATAAGAATGCTTGGCAGAACAAAAACACTTTGTAGAGATACCACAAACATACCTGCATTAGTATGCTTATACATTGCAGTGCTATTGCTGCCTTGTATGGATTAGTAGTTCCCTGTTATACCCCGTTCACACTGAGCCAAAAACCCAGGGCAATCCCGAAAATCCTGGGTCTAGGCTCAGTGTGAACGGTCACACCTGCCTCGACCCTGGTAGAGAGACCCGGGAATCGGACACGGGATTTAACGAGGGGTAATTCCCGTGTCTGACCCATGTGGCCTGCAGTGTGGCCTGCAGTTTCAAACCCGGGTCGCACAGAAAGAAGCTGATTGGGTCAAAAAAGACCCAATCAGCTTCGTTTCTTTAAAAAAAAACCACTTACCGTATATACTCGAGTATAAGCCGACCCGAATATAAGCCGAGGCACCTAATTTTGACACAAAAACCTGGGAAA
>WWET01000851.1:5781-18437 GCA_011038615.1 Limnodynastes dumerilii | reverse complement strand
TAATAAAAAAAAAAGTTTTAAATAAATAAAAACAATAAATTAATAAAAAAAAAACACTTAAAAAATATTGAACAGAACTTACCTGTCCTGCGACGTGGCTGACTGCAAGTCCGGCCGTAATGGAGGTCCTGCGCATGCGCAAGACTTCATTCTGGCATCGCGTGAATGAAGTCCTGCGAGGACCCAGAGGATCATCGCGGGACTTGCAGGAGAGGTGAGTAGCGTAGTATTGTATACCCCATTCTAGTCTATAGTCTATACTATTCTATACCCTATTCTATTGTATAGAATAGGGTATGAAATAGTATAGACTATAGAATAGAATGGGGTATACAATAGTTTAACAGCATAGAACCGAAGAATCCCAGGTCAGTCCCGTTCAGTGTGAACACTGTTTTCCCTGCTTTTCTGCTGCGTGCCCCGGCAAAAACCTGGGTTAAAAAAACACGGGTTTTTACCGGGGCTTCAGTGTGAACATGGTATTTGTGATATGTGTGACAATCTGACTAATCAGCCAAAATATATTGCAATATGTATGGTGCAGATATTGGATGCTTTAGGAAGCTTCAGATTGCTCTAAAAATCTGTCACATCATCTGACTGGGCCAATTATTGCTCCAGTTTGTGGCCATCTTTACAGCTCCCCTTCTTTCTTGTTGTGTCTCATAATTTCTCCTATACTAATGTCAGTACAGAATTCTATACATTAGGAAAATAAGTCATTGGAATATGGTGAATTACCCCCCCCCCCCTCCATAGGTTGTAACACATAATAACAATAAGGTAAACAAGTTTTTCATTTTTAATTTCTATTCCTCCTGGCTGCCTCCGCCTTTGCAGCATGTGCCAAAACTAAATTCCTTCAAGAGGTTTTTTTATTTGCGGTCTGTTACTGTGACTTTTATTATTAGGTGGATGCACAGCTACAGGTTCTACGGAAGCTTGAAGAAAAAGAGCATTTACTGCAGAGCAGCATCACCACTGGGGAGAAAGAACTCACTCTGCGCACTCAAGCGCTAGATCTTAGCAAACGCAAGGTAACTTACTATTCACCCATTTTCATCACCACCACTTGACCTCTCCAGTTGTCTGCTGCAATGTAAATTGTCTTCTCCCTCTCTTGAGGCGATGGATGCCTCTCAGCAGGCTGAAGAGCTTCGGAGCCAGTTGGAACTTTCTCAGAAAAAGCTGCAAGATCTGAGAAAGGAAATTATAGAGAATAGTTCTAGCCGGGAAAAAGATGCTTTTAACTACAAAAGAGCGCAGGTAAGCTAGCATCTTATTACTGTTTGCTTTTTTCATATCAATTTTTATCGATCTAGACTAGGGAATATATAATATTATAGGAAGGTTGTAGATTTTCATACACTGATAATATTAGTAATCCTCCTGCAATGAATGGGAGAGCTTAGAAATGTATTAATCCTAATAATGATCTTGAGTATACATGAAGATTTTAAAGAAAACAGTCAAGATAAACTGACCCTCTTGTCCCAAATATTTTTGTTTACTTGCTAACCCAAAAATAAGTGTTATTGGAAGCTGAAGTTGTGTTTGTGACAGGACACATGGATCCCTTTGCTGTCACCAGTCTGTAACAGACTACTGACTGTTGTCCTGCTACGTTGCTACGGGATACGACTTATCCGATATGGCTCCTATACCGGGAGTATAGGAGTTCCTTCTTTCAGCCAGTAACCGACTGTCATTGGCTAGTCCCACTGTGCTGTAGGAGGGGTCTTGCTTCCACCACTAGGCTCCTTCTGCTGGCACCTAGAACCGCTTTGTTCCGGTTATCCACTGATATGGCTATTGCATGCCCCTGGTCTGGATGTTGTCCCCCTGAACCGCTGGATGTTCTCCCCCTGAACCACTTGCTATGGTTTAGGGCTGCTGGGTAGCTTGGCAGAGTATACAGGATGCTGGAGTTCCTTCCTTCAGGTCAGCAGGGAAATGGATTAGATATCAGCTAATCTGTAGGTCACAGGAATACAGCCGATGCAATTCTTGGAGCAAATAGATGTTTTATTAGCTCTTTTGGACCAGTGGTGTTATGTCCAGGCTTCAGATGGAATACCACAGGTGGAATACTTCTCAATACAAAACACAGCTCAGTTTTTTACAGGTTTTGGCACACATGCTGCAAGGGGGGAACACCCACACCACGTCCCAAATACAACATGCAATATTTACATTCAGGAAATATTTCCTACAGACAGGACTTTAACACAATTCACACATAACGTTTGCCCATGTCTGTGGGTTTTTACATTAGACAGTTCCTGTAATTAGGATGAAAGCTAATGACCCCCCATATGCTCTCAGGCCAGGATGTGGAGTCTGTAAAAGTCTCATTACCATAGGGCTTTCTTTGCAAACTATTTGTTCCAATGTCCTAGCAATCAATATGGTTACAATACCCTAGATACATTCCCATTATATACAGTGATGCACTGCTTAACTAACATGAAATATGTTCATTCATAAATTATGTGATGTGACCTGGCCACATATGACGTGCTCTGTCCTCAGTGTTGTTTTATGTATAGACGTAGTTTGACTCCACATGAAATATGTTTGTTTTTTGCTTTTATGATTTAATTTAATGAAAGACATATCATTTAGAGGAAGATGTAGCTAATAAGTCATTAGGATGTTGAATATGCATTTTGTGAGTCCGAGACTGGTTTATTATTGTGATTTTTTCTGGTACTGAAGTGAAGGTTCTGCTGCCTAAAATTGTTTTGTATATGAGTCATTTAAATTTGTGTTCATACAATAATTTTCCTCTTGACAAACTAAGTATTGCACTTTTAGGGTAAATGCACATGCTTAAAATCACTATGATAAAATGGTATTGTGTGTGTTTGGTGTTTGTAGGGTTGAGGGCAATGGGGAGAGACTGATGTCATTAAAATGAAACAATTCATGGGCATTCACACAAAATGGAAGTTGCTCAGATCAATTTATAGGTAAATGTAAACAGGTGCATGAAAGGCAGGGGTTAATCTGCTAGCCACAGAAACACAGGAAAGGAAATGCACCAGCAACACTGCCATTACCCAGTAACAGACTGTCCCATTCTATCTGTAAAACAAAACGCAGAAATGTCCGTTACACATATTTGCAAATATATGATAAGCCGCCAGCCACTGTCAAGGCCTTTCTGCATATGATGGTCCTAACTATAAACAATGAGAGTCCCAATGTTGGGTCATATATATATGTTTTTAAATTGAGAGCTAATTTACCTCAGTAGGCACCCCTTAAAGCCTCCAAAATAGCTGCTGTGGAACAACACCCCCTCTCAGCTGCTGCTCCCAGACATGCTCCCAAACAGTATACACACAAAATGGAAGTTGCTCAGATCAATTTATAGCTAAATGTAAACAGGTGCATGAAAGGCAGGGGGTAGTCTGCTAGCAACAGAAACACAGGAAAGGAATTGCCCCAGCAACACTGCCATTATCCAGTAACAGACTATACCGTTCTATCTGTAAAATAAAATTCATGGCATTGTTGGCATGCTAACATTATCTATTTAAAAGAAAGGAAGTTAATTATCGAATCCCAGTGGTCATTTAGCATTTGTATCAGATTGTCTGTATTGCTATGTTGCCTACAGGAGGACATCTCTCGTCTTCGAAAGAAATTGGAATCCACTAAGAAACCTGATTTGGTTCCCACCTGTGATAAGATTTTAATGGAAGAGATTAAAGAATGCAAGGTAACAAGTTCAGTCATGAATTAACTATTTTTTGTGTTTATATGTCTTATTTATTATTATTAATTATATTATTGTTTATTTATAAAGTGCCACAAGATGTCCGCAGCGCTGTACAAAATACACCATGCTTCTAGTAAACTATATGTTAAAAATAAATTGCACAAGTTTATTATTAAATTGAGGAAAAGACATTATAGAAATTACTACCTGTGTAAAAAAAAAAAAAAAAAAAAAAAAAAAAAGCTATACAAAGAAATAAAAAATAAATGCCAGTATAAAAAAAAAAAAAAAAAAAAAAAAAAGAATGCAAAAATGTAATTTTTCAAGACTTCTTCAGAGGTTGTCATCTGTTATATTTCCACCAGTGTACGAGTATGATTGTTTTGCCTGCACTTACAGCAAAGTTCTATGTTTTATCGTTGTAACTAAACATCCATGTGTCACTGCAGCGATGTAACTATGCTACTCTTAAAGATAAAGGCCGTATCCACAGATCCGTTTTCACGTGGAGTTGCATGCGTATTTTTAGGTACGTTTTAACTGCGCATGCATAGTAACTTTATTTACTTAAGTTACGTTGTATATACGCATGTAAGTGCTTTAGGCACGGACATGTAAATCGCACTTGGGGACATACGTATGGAGGGGCGGCTTAGAAATACGTACATGAAAGTGTGTGGGGGAGGCATTTAAATGAATGCTTGAGGGCGCAGCTATGTTGAATCGCACAGACAGAAGACATATACACACATGAGTACACACTTAAAGATCAGAGTGGTCTATGGAGGTGTAAGTCTACGATGTGGGTGTTGCCTTGCTACGCATGTGCATATAATTGCATACTTTTAAAAAACGGATCTCTGAATACGGTCCAAATATACCACAGTGGCCACAATTTCATTTGTTGTGGTTATAGATTTAAGAAACATTCAGAATTTGTCCAGGTGGAAACACACTATCCAATAATTGGGGCTGTATCTCCACTGCCCTGTGACTATTCTAATTAGATAGATAGAGTCATTATTTTTGAGACAGTGCACTTTTTGGAAATCAACACTCTTCATGGGGTTTTCGGTCTTTTAAAATGGACACCAATTTTAGTTAATAGCTGTATAAAAAACAATATATTTTATGTAAGACAATACAATAGGGGTGGTAGATGCCTGTTCACCATTGCTATAACATATTATAGATGGGGCAAGCTGATTGTTTCCTATATGCTCTTAGCATAAATTACATGGACCAGATCCAGAGTTAGGGACGTTATGGTACTTACGCGCGCAAGGTGGTAAGTGGCCTGATTTGGCTGGAGGGAGTGCATGCGCCCTCCAGATGTTACGCTAGTGTTACTTTAGTAACTTAGGGCTGGATCCAGACTTAAGTGCTTGAAATTAGTTACTTCTGAGCTAAACCATGTTGATTGCAGGGGGAGTAAAGTTAATTGTATTCTTTGCATGCAGTGATATATCTTTGAATTGCTTACTGCACACAGATACTGACCAGTGTTACTATTACACTGTATTTAGACTTGGAATAGGAAACGCCACTTCTCAACTCTAATACTGTTTGCAACAGATGAACTGTGTCTTCCTGCAATCAACATGGTTTAGCCCAAGAGTAACTTTACTCTCTTAATTTCAAGCTAACTTCTTAAGTCTGGATCCAGCCCTTAGTTCCACACGATGCCATTTCCGAGGAAATGGGCTGTGCTTCCCCTCTGCCCACTAAAGTGGATGGGGAGAAGCATGGTAGTTGTATAGTGTGGGAGCGGTATCCTGCACTCTCGCATGGACCGCTGATCCGCACAATTTAGTATAAAGCCTGCACGAGAGAGGGGAGTTACGGGACATTTACTCCATTCTCTCTGATGGACGGACAGGCATCAGCGTGTACGGAAAGTGTGTGGGAGTCTGGATCTGGTCCCATATTTCAGCGATACTGTTTTAACAATCAATGGAATTTATTTAATAGAGCAGAAAATTAAAGATGTCTATAGAAAACAATACAAATATGGCTTTCATCTTCTAGAAAGTTTTTGGGAAATTGGTAGCTTTAATCTGGTTGCTGTGGGCAAAATAAACAATTTTCCTCTTTAAAAGTTTCTTTAAATATATCCCAGTGTATTTTTTATACCTTTTTTATTCCTTGTCATAACATTGAAGGAAAATGTATTTACGTTCTATATATCTGTATTAGTTTGTGTACATTTTGTCATTAAAATACTAAATTATGATTTGAAAAGTGGTTATATAATTTTCCTCACAATTAAATGACCACATTTTTGTCTTTAGTCACGACTTACATGCCCATGCTGTAACTCGCGCAAGATGGATGCTGTGTTGACCAAGTGTTTCCACGTCTTCTGCTTTGAATGTGTCAAGACACGATACGACACAAGACAACGCAAGTGTCCTAAGTGCAATGCAGCCTTTGGTGCCAACGACTTCCATCGTATTTATATTGGTTGAATGGTTGACGCCTGGATGACGAGTATTCAAAGAATACACAACTTAACGATTGCCCTTATGGACAGACTTATGTTGCAAGCAAGAATGTGACCCTTACAGCTCCTGTCTCATTCACATTGATCTACATCTTGGGATAATGGTGCACATCACCTGAAAATCAGTGTGTATACATTCTCCTACTTTTTACCACACAAGGCTAGACTGTCTATGTTCACCGTGTGGCTCCATCCATCAGATCTTACCCTCTGGATTATAACTTAGTTGATCTTTAATATTTATTCTGGTAGCAACATTTACAGATCCTCCCATCCTTTTCATAGCTCACTCTCCCACGCAGGGCAGCTTGATAGGAAATATACTGTCATGTTTTGTATACCCTACAGAAATAGTCTTGGGTGGTCTGGAATGGACCAAGGAAAGTGTGTCAGTCAGGATTTTTGGGGGGATTTAACTGCTTGATCATTCCTTAACAGAGAGACAAAATGATTATCCTTACATGTTAAACCCCAAATTATAAAATACAGAAAACACTTCTCTAAAATATATACAAACTTATATTAATGTTGTGGATCATTAATAATGCTTCAGTAAATTAATGTTATCACTTGGAGCTTCTGGTAACCTTTACAAATGAACATAAGTTTGGGCTGACTGGTAAAATATAAAAAATACACGCACGCACACACACACACACACACACCCCTGTATAGTGTGACCTGTTATAAAAATAAAAAAAATACTTGCAGTCCTGTGCAAAAGTTCAGTTCATTCCTTTCAAGCCTGTGGCTAATGAAACAAGTCAGCAACATTGAGATAAATTTCAAGGTCATTTGAAATATTAATCCTCTTAACTACAGTCATCTATGGATGTTTTAGACATATATTTGTGTGTAATATGCCAAGTTAACTTGTCACATTGCGTAATCTTTCAGCAGCTGTTCAGTATCCTTTCTTTGGCATTTGTGGTTTGCTGTGCCAAGGGTTACTGTGTGTATCATTAGTGCTTTTGAAAGAGAAAAGTAAGGGGAGAGATTTAGTCCACTGAGGAAAGGTTACACATTAATTCTAGAAATTAGCTCTGCATATAGCACTGCATTGTGGGGTCCAGGATAATCCCTTTCTATTTCAAACTTGCTGCCTGTTTTTTTTTTTTTTGGGAAAAATAAAATTCTTTTCTTGAGTTGTCTGTATTTTCATTTTAATTGTAACATATTGTATTCAGTTTTATTGTAGATATATGTATATGGTTTTACAGAAATTTGTGAAAGTTAACATTTCTTAATATTCAGAACAATAGAATTTTGTTGCAGTGAATTTTATGTTTCTTGTATAATCTTCTTCTGTCTGGTTCTGGGCTGTACACACTGATGATGCTGAACATGTAGCGACGATCTCCACGAGTTAGCCCCTGAAATAGATTTACAGGATGTGACTATAGGGGGAGGTATTTTATCACTAGAAGCTATATTAGTAGTGTATTCGTATATTAGTAGTGTATTCGTATATTAGTAGCGTGCAGCGGCTCTGTATATGATGTCTGGCAATAGTAGTGATGGGGATTGACCAGAACCGATATCCATACTTAAAGATCGTGACTCTAGCTGACACGGTACTACTCCCTGTAACCATCATTTACAGAGCTGCAGCATTCTACTATTATACTGTAGCAGGCAACCAAGGCTCTATGACTGAAGCTGGCATCAATCAGTTGCTGTTTTTCATAAACGTTTTATAAACGTTTTTCATGAGCACTGTTTATAAAACAAAAAAAAAACTAATCAGCTGCAGACAATTGACGAATGCACAGTTCAGATGCCATTATGTCTATTTGCAGAAAAAAAAGAAATATATACCATAATCATTGAGTCTAATTCAAGCTCTAGAAGCCAAATAGATTGTGTAATGGCCAAAAAGACACCATAATATCATACGAATGAAAGAAATATGAAATTGTATGTCAGTAATAATATTATGTATAGCTTGTTTTATCATTTAACTAAACATAAGTAGTAAACACTACAAAACTTTTTAACCTCATATAAGACTGTTGGAGAAATAACAGTCCTTGTGCCCCAGTTTTCAAAAATACACATGAGCTGATAAAGCCAACCAATATTTTATTGTCCCCTTTACATATAATGAGAATAAAAGTAAAAAGTGAAAGGGAAGTACAAAAAGGCACAATGATGCTAAGATAGCAGGGAGATCTAAAAGGAACTTAAATAATGAAGCCAGGGAAAAATAAGAGAAACCAATTAAATGATGTGATCACAATAAACAAATGGAAATAATATAAATAAGACAATATGAAGTTCAAACACAAGATGGCAGTGTGACACACATAAACCGATATACAAACAGCAATAATTCTGAAATAAGTATGTAAAATGGCAATATGACAACCGTAGGTTAATAAGATAAAACCAATTAAAAAGGGGATGATATAAAAAAATAAAAACGGAGCTAGGAAGCTAATCTATTCTGGAATAAGGAAAAGACAAAAACCTCCTATTCTAGGGATAAGCTAACAATATCATCCAACTTAAATCCAGGAAATCTGTGGAAAAATTCCTTTTGGGATATATACTAAACCAATCAATCAGAAAAAAAGAAGTCTATTGCAAATGTGAGTCCGTTTAGAAACAAAGTCCTTGTGGAGATTATTTATTTGTTTTTATATTGTTGTATTTAATAAATTGTCTATACATTTTCTGATATTTGTTTCCATCTGGCCTCTGTTTCCCACTGCCTTTACCCCTTCGGGGGTACATCGTTTCTCCAGTGGAGCCTGTGTCATTTCTGTGGATAAGAAGGGAGAAGAACCACCTTCTATTCACGGACATTATACAAGGGATGCCTCAGGGCCAAGGACCGTGTTGCTAAACGGACTCACATTTGCAATAGACTTTGTTTATTCTGATTGATTAGTTTAGCATATATCTCAAAAAGGAATTTTTTCTTTTCCATAGATTTCCTGGATTTAAGTTGGATGATATTGTTTGCTTATACCTAGAATAGGAGGTTTTTTCCTTTTTCTTTTTATAACTGCAGAATAGATTAGTTTCCCAGCTCCGTTTTTATTCATTTTTTATATTATCCCCTTCTTAATTGGTTTTATCTTATTGACATACGTTTGTCATATTGCCATTTTACATACTTATTTCAGAATTATTGCTGTTTGTATATCGGTTTATGTGTGTCACACTGCCATCTTGTGTTTGAACTTCATATTGTCTTATTTATATTATTTCCATTTGTTTATTGTGATCACATCATTTAATTGGTTTCTCTTATTTTTCCCTGGCTTCATTATTTAAGTTCCTTTTAGATCTCCCTGCTATCTTGGCATCATTGTGCCTTTTTGTACTTCCCTTTTTATATCAGCGCCCTATCACTTTTTACTTTTGTTCTCATTCTTTAGACGGGGGATCAGTGGTACCCCCTGTGATTAGTGGCTGCTTTAATAGGCTAGTGTTTTATTGCGCCTTCTTCTATCTTATTTTTTCCACCCTTTACATATAAACCTATGACCTTTTTAACTTTGGGTTGTTGAAAAATGATCAAAACTCTTTGGTTGTCTTTCTATTTTGGGAAATGTAGGGAATTGTGAATGAGAAGGAAGAATATGCCCATAATAGAAGGGTACTGAGTGCTCCGATTCCACATTTTTTACTCAAAAGATTATACCTCCCATAATAGTTTCATAATAGCAGATTTAAAGCAATACAGATAGTGACTTACCTGTAATAATGGATTATGCCTGTCAGTCTGTGGAATTGTAACATTTTCCATGTTGAGTCTAATTTTGAACAGTTCTCTTGGTTCCTGGCACAAATTAGAAGTTAAGTAAAGCTTATTCATTACATGGTAAAGAAAGAATTATCGGTTTACATCTTAAGTTTAATTACACAACAACAAGGAAAGTCAGTCCCTGACCTGCCCCTAGGGGTTGCTGTTTAGATTTTGCCATCATGATTTATTTATAGCACCTAAGCATCTAGCACATAAGGACTGCCTTTGGCTAACTTAGGTGATGGTCATTTTTCCTTCTTTGCCTTGCTAATTTCTTGTGCTTTCCAGTCCTGCTGCTACTGCCTTGTACGTTTATGAACCAGCTGCCTTTTGTCCCGAGTGTCAGTTACTCTTTGTTTTTTATATATATTTATGTTCATTTGTATTTATATTTGTGATTTTGCTTGTGTGTTCTCTATTATCTTGACATCTGTATTCTGTTTGTATTCCTATTATTATTTTATTATTATTATTATTATTATTATTATTATTATCATCGTTTATAAGGCGCCACAAGGTGTCCGCATCGCCGTGCATAAGAAAACAAAATACAGTACAGACATACAGGGTAGGGATGGACAGAATAGTACATACCAAGTTCATAGCCATATGTGTTCATAAGTCATTGTTATTGTTGCTCCCAGTTCACATTCTCCGTTTATCTATATTCTGTTGTTTGCATAAATACTTAAGGTTAATTCACCCATGTCCGGTTATTAATGTTTTGTTTCACCTGGAGCTGCCTTCCAGGGATCTTCACCTGCTGGGTGCCTGCTGCACAAATCTATTCCCACCATCAGGGGCTCTAGCAAAGACCTGGTCACAGTATACTATACAGACTGCATCCTAGTAGCTGCCATACAAAAGAGGCTATGGACCGGATCCAGACAATAAGTGACAAGTCTATACATTCACAGCCCTGCATCTACAAATGTATGGACTTTTGCTATCTTATATTCCGCAAGGAGACGATCAATACACTCAAATTCAAAAAATAAGGAATACAATACACGTACAATGTAGAAATAAAGTACAGTATAAAATAGCAGAACAAAATGTAGGGGAAAGAAGAAGGATGCAAAATATGAGTGAAAAGTGGATGAATAAGGGGAAAAATAGCCTGTAGAGAGAGACAGTTGGAAGTGATGAAGTCAAGGTAGGGGATCAATGACAGGAGGTCATAAGGGCTAATGCTAAATGGGAGGAGGTAAATGAAAAGGAGACAAAGATGAAGATGGGGAGGGTAGACTAGCCTGAATAAGTGGACTTTGAGGGAGTTATTGAAGTGTTGGATAGCCTAATAGATTGTGGTAGATTGTTCAAATACAGAGGGGCGGCCTTGAGAAGTCATGGATGCGGGAGTGCCAGATAGTTATCAGATGAGAGTTGAGGCGACAGTTTCAGCAGAGCAGAGGGGTCTGGAGGGGGTGTGGATGGAGCTTAGGGAGGAGAGGTAGGGAGCAGTGGAGGAGGAGAGAGCCTTATAAGTTGTGAGGAGCTTAAAGAGAATTCTGAAGGGGACTGGAAGCCAGTGTAGATATAGACAGAGAGGAAGATGAGTCTGGCTGCAACATTTAGTATGGATTGTAGGGGAGCAAGTTGTCAGTGAGGTAGCTGATTAGACAAGCAACAATCCATTCAAGCAGCTTAGAGGTGAAGGGAGATGGGTCGGTAGTTGTAAGGTGAGGTGGGGTCTAGGTTAGGTTTTTAACGATGGGGAGGGGAATGTTAAAGAGGTGGGCAAGATGAGAGCAAATGGTAAGACGAAAAGACTAAGGAAGATTAGAGTGAATGAGATCAAATGGGAACGTTGACTGAGAGGACAACAAAAGAAGGGAGTGAACCTCTTCAGCTCAGCTGGGGATAAAATTAGTTGGTGGATGTAGTGGAGAGGAGATCCTAATGGAGTCAATCTTGGAAGTGAAAAAGGTGGCAAAGTCAGAGGCAGTGATGGGGAGGAGGAGGGGGGATAAATAGCGTTAAAGATGGCAAAGAGGCAGCAGGGGTTTGACAATTGGGAAAAGATGAGGAGCTAGAAGAAAGATTGCTTGGTAAGGGCAGAGCTAAAAGAGGAGAGGCTGAACTTGACGTGGAGAAAGTCTGCGAGAGAATGGGATTTCCTCCAGATGTGCTCCGCAGCACGGAAACATTTTGTTTAGAAACCGAGTGAGCGGAGAGTTGGGGGTTGATGAATGTTACTATAAACAGAATGCGCTTCATTTTGCAATAACTTCTTTAATACAATACCAATTTAAAAACAAATGCGTACCGAGCAGAGTGGATGCTGCCCCCTGTGAGTCCCTTTTACTTACCTTTAGCCCTCTTCTGCCCGCATTGAAGAAGTTCTTGCCACATCCAAGATTGCGGCCGGGGTCCTTCCTAAGGACCTCTGCCACCATCTTGAATGTGGCAGGAACTTCCTGAATGCAGAATGTGGAGATGGCGGCAGCGGATGAGGCACCCACTGCCGCCATCTCCACATTCTACACCTTACCTCTGCATTTAGAAAGTTCATGCCACATTTATTATGGCGGTGGGGGTCCTTAGGAAGGTATGGTGGATATGGCAGCAGGGGGTCCCTCATCTGCTACCTAACAGGGACAGGCTTTTCCTGATAGCAGAGGAGGGACTCGCCACCGTCATCTTGAGAATACTGGGGGAGCTGGAGA
>WWET01000850.1:431999-470635 GCA_011038615.1 Limnodynastes dumerilii | reverse complement strand
TTTTTGCAACATCTGACAAAACAGTATATACAGCAGCATTTATGGAGTATAACTGAAAGCATAACAGGGCAATGCAAAACATTCAATAACAAAAATTCATTATAAGTTAATGCTTATCCTATGTATTGTATTGTATGTTGTGTTAACAACAGCCCAGTGTCTTTGCAAACACAAATCCAAATTTGTAGCATAAAAATAAGATAAATAGCAATAACAAACTCATAATGTATCCAGACACTTTCCTCTTTAGCTTGTAAATGATGTGACGGGGTAACATATCTGTCATAGTGATTTATCTCTTTGGTTATTACTATACTACTATAAGGATGTAGATAGTAGTATCAGTAAAAAAGCATAAATGTCAGGATCATTTTTCAGACCTTAGAATAGCACAATAATATTACAGGCTTAAATAGTTATTAAAGTATTACCTCTTGTTGTTACAGTGCCATCATTTTCATATGTCTGTGTTATTTACCCCTCATGTTCAATTTGGTTACATTACTTTTACATGCCCATATTAAGATAAAATAAAATAAAAATAAAAAAAATAAAAATAAACACCAAATTAATATATGTGATGTAAAAAGGAAATACAAACAGACAATTTGAGATGTGCATGTACTGTACAAATATAACATAAAATAACACCTGGCATATAGCTGCACTCATATTAAACTTACAACAATCATCATTATCAAGACTCTTATGAGGACATTCATTACTTAATGTAAACATATAGATTTTGATGGAAAATGGAAAATCAGGCCACCCCACCACCTTCCCTTCGAATTTAATGTTGATCATTAAAGCTATAGCCTGTAGGGCTACTACTGAAGCTATCATGCTATTATTTTTATACAAGTGCTCCTAGATTATTTTTTGCTCCAGGTAGACTGTAGTTCTCTGCCTTTTTACCGATAATCCATTCGTTCGTTCGTTCATTCATTTATTCATCATGTGTGTCTTTATATTGTTAAATTAAGAAGATGTATTGGTTAGAGCAAAAATTCTAAGAGGCATTTTCATTTTTGTACAATTATTAAAAAAAATGTTGTGATACACATTTTTATTTACAGAATAGTTTAGATTCCTTTTGCAGGAAGGGGTGGATTGGCCACAAGACTTTGTGCTGTTGTATTGTATAGAGGTCAGTTTAAATCAGTTTTTTTTGCATTGTGAAATACTAGTCAATACATATTATATTTAATTGTAGATCTTTTACTTAACACTTTTTCTTGTAATTCTTATTTGGCTATACAAATAAATATTTATATTTATGTATATTTGCATTTCTCTTATAAAAGCTCTTTATTCTGTGCTAATCCCGCATATTTTGTTAGCTCAACATATAATTGATCCTGTTGATATATGTCTACTTTAGGTTATTCTCCAGATTCCACTTGTAGTTCCCAATCCACACCTTGTTGCAGGGTGACACTATCACCTTCACATGAATTGTCAAATTAGGTAGGGTTAATGTACAGTATTGATGCATATTTACCAACAAGACTAAAGCACTTACTAATTCTCTTCCCTTTCACATGTATTTTACTATATACCAATATTTCTTATAGTGTTTTCTTACTATTTTGATGACAACAAAAGAAAATAGAAAGCTTAAGAAAATGAATTTAGTCTAAAATAAAAATCTTTTCTTTTTCTTATTACTGAGGTCACCTTGAACATATATGAGCTCCTCTGGTTCATCCATATGTTTAAAAACAACGTTCAATGCCTTCCAGACGGTGCTTTGCTCACTGTTGGATTCCCTGCTATTCTGACATTAAACTAGAACTCTACAATCCAATCCAAAAAAAATTAACTAAACTATTATGTTATTTACGTAAAGGCTTTTAATATTTACATGTTTTTGTTTCAATAGTTATTTATGAATACACCACTGTCTTTCTTAAAAAAAAAAATGCAGTGTATTTTAGCTAGTTTTAAATATATCAATTGATGTTGGTAAAATATACAACTTTTTGTAAAACTATAGTAATGATTTTTATTCTGAAATAGTTTTTACCACTACACTACTCTGTGACTCCCAATTTGTTGAAATGTGGTTCTTGACAAGCAAACAGGTCTAAGAGGCAGATTTACTAAAGTCAATATTGTGAAACTCGCTGGAGATTGCTTGCATTTACCGGCGAGTTTAAACTCACCATATTTACTAATGCAAATGCCCTAAACTCGCTGAAGATGATGGATTTTCAAACTTGCCATAGTTCATCTTGCACGTTTTTTTTTTCACATTCAGAACATACAAATTGCTGGATATGCTAAGGGCGAGTTTGAAAGTCGCTGAACAATGGGCCAAAATTCACCAGAGAAAATAGAGGTGATTGTGAGTAAAGTAAAATAAAATCGCTGGCAATTGAAAACATAAAAAAACCCAAATAATGCAATATATAAGAACAGTATAGAGTGTTAAAAAGGGATTTACAATTAAGTTTTGGATTTTTGAAAAGTTCAGCTAACCACCTCCAATGTAAACACTCCAGTCAGGAAGTGACCTGCATTTATATAGTTTATATGATGTGAACTCTCGCTAGTTTAATGCAAAAAACTGATGAGTTTAATGCAAACACTGGCAAATTTAATGGGAAACATTTTTTCTGCACTTTAACACTATTTTAATACAAATCGCTGCCAAACTCCATCACCGGAATTTCACACAAACTCGCCGTGATTATAATCTAGTTTTAAACTCACTAGTGAAACTCGCCCTTTGCTAATTCCAGGGAGTTTAAAAAATACTCACAATGTGACGATGTGCATCAATTTTACTGGCGAGTTAACTTGCATCTTAGTAAATATGGGCCTGATCCAGACCTACGCTCGCAGGCGATCTAGCACTGATCGTAAGCGTAAAATCGCCATAAAAAACGCACTGCGCATGTGCATAGTGACAACTTCCGGTCGTACCAAAGACCTTTTCGTAGCGGCGATTCGGGCGTCCGTATTGTTTGCGTATTTTCCGACGATGGTGCGTGTTTATAGTACGAAGTTAGTACGGACGCTGGAGTTTAGGAATGTAGGCAGGGGGAGCCATTTAAATTGTACAGTATGGGCGTGCTTAGGCCGCTACAAACAGCGCGTCGCTATGAAAATACGTACGAACACATGGAAAAGTTAGGTTAGGGTTCAGCCGGCGTACTGAAAGGAAGGTAAGGGGAGTGTCGTGGGAGTGAAAGTTTTTATGCATGAGCGGTAATACGCTCCACTCTCATGCGTAGGTCTGGATCAGGCCCTATGACCCTAAGTGTCAGTGTAAGCTTGTTTTAAAATTATTGGTTTCAGATACTATTAAATTCTTATTCATATCAATTTTGTGCTTTGACCTTGAATAGAGAATGTTTACAACCAAACATCTAATTGCGCTGAAACAAAGACCTCATATAATAGCGAATATTTAATCATATTATTTATATATAGGCTCTTAACAAATCTTTAGTTGCCTACTAACTTGCACAACAAATTATATAGACCATAAGTAGACTATTTAAAGCATCCATGAATTATCAAGCATAGATAATTTATTTTGTGTTTTACCATTATTAACTTCTTATTTTATGTATAGAACGTAACTATGTATTGTGTTTTTAAATCATTTTAAAATCTATTTAAATTGTTACTAATGCACCACAGACCAGATCCAGAACTCTGATTGAACATAGTGGCCAAACTCAACCCTTGCTGTACAATTTAATCCTTGAACCCCTTCTTGCCCTGCCAATGAAAAGGCTTCCAGCACGGAAGTCTGGATTTTGAGGATCCAGATCTGTGCACACCCTTGCTGTGGAAGTCTTATTAGCAAGCATGTGCACTCCAGAAATATGGGTGTTTTGTGCTCACAAAGTCTGGATCTGTTCCCACATCTTTAACCCAGTTATCTAGCAGAAAGGAGAACCAGGATGTCGTTTGTTATTTAGCTTACTTTACATATGATGAGGAATACCAGTTCTGCTGTGTCAGGCTCTGATGATCAATAAGAAAAAGAGAAGAGCATCGCACCATACTTAATGCAATGTAGTGAACAGGGGGCACTAACATACAGCCGATTACTGAAATACACGAGACATAAATAGAATCCAAGAGACAAGGGACTGGATCAAGAATCCCGCCCGCTTTCCGTGTGTGCGGGTAAGAGCGAATTTGACATAGGACTTACAGGGAATTTTCCCAGGGGCCACTCAACAGCTCCATTTTTAGTTGAAGTAACCTAGGTTGTTGACTGTCATTGGTGGTTGCTAAAATGATGTCTGTATGAATTAATTATTGAGTGGTTGTCACTAAGATGTTGCATGTAATTGGGTGGTGGTCACTAGGATGCTGTATGTTTTGGGTGGTGGTTACTTGGGTGGCAGTGATTACCTGCATTACATAGAGGTGGCTATAAATTTCAAATATATGTCATGTATATGATATGTCCCATATCATATACTTTGCGCTGATTTTTTTAGGGTTCATAATTCTGTACTAATCCAATTTATTTTTTGACCCTGCCAATAGTTGACCCCGCCCACATGTGGCCTCTTGCAGATATTTTTTTTCAAGGCCACATTAAGTTCCCAATTCGCCCCTGCGTGTGGGAGTCTGTCCGTCCAACGAAGAGAGTGAACTCCCCCTGTCCCTTCCCCTGCCATAAGCCTGCCTTAACTAAAGCATGTGGATCAGCCGTCTGTACAACGGCTGATCCGCACGAGTATGGGATACCCCTCCCTCACTGTCCCATTACCATGCTTCTCCCCGCCCACGGCAAAGGGGAAGCACTGCCTGTTTCTTCTGAAATGGTATCATACGGGATAAATGCCATTCAATGTTAGGTTAACATCTGAAGGGCGCATGGCAGTTAAATCAGACCATTTATGCACCTTGTGTCCGTACATAACTCTGGATCCAGTCCAAGATTCCAAGGGCTGCTAAAGCAGTGTACTAAGTCTCATAATAAAATTCAATCATAACAATATAATATAATTATATTATTATAATTATATTATATTATATTATTAATAATAATTATATAACAATTATATAATAGGACAAAAAAGATTGTTTGGTGGGATTTACCCTATTGTGTGCTTTTACCCCATTTTGTATGTTTAAAGATAACTAATAGCTATATGTGCATACTTGTTTACTGATGACATCCCATGTAGCTGTGGCATCACTACTGTTTTAATTATTTTTCTTCTTCTTCTTCTTCTTCTTCTTCTTCTTCTTATTATTATTATTATTATTATTATTATTATTATCTGGGAAAGTCAGAAGACTAGATCTGGTCCATTGTCATTACATTAAGCTCATGCTCACACTAAATCTCCATTGTGTAAACTTTATTTTAAACCAAAAACCTATATAAAATGTATGATAGCAGCTGTGAAAAGAATGCAAAAGGATCTAAGATCAAGTGGAGAAAATTCAAAAATAAATATATACTTATGTATTTATTGAAATGTAATTGCATGTTTTGCCTGTACAACGTAAATCAGAGAGGATGCAGGATGCTTGTGTTTATAGGGTACAAAGAAAATTGATATCTACAGGAGCTGAGATACTTTCTCTGTAGGGAATTTCTGATTTCCATTCTGATAGTTCATCTTAAGACTCAGCTTCATCCTACTGCATTTCAAGCTGTGACATAGTTCTTGGTTCAGCTGGCCTAGCTCCAAATCATGGATATGGAAGAAAAGGCACACTGTGATCTGTGCCCCCCCCCCCCCTTCCTTTTTTTTTTTTAAAGCAAGAAAACCTTGAAGCTACGAGTGTTGCAAGGAATATGATGATTAAGAACTAAAATACACTTTGATGGAACAATGATTTGTGAGCTGAGCATGCGGTATATGATAAAGTGGTAACCTCACTGGCCACTGCCATTATAGAATAGAACACAAGGGTTCACACTATATTGGCAGAAATTAAGCTATATAAATGTTTTACAATCCACTCATTTTACTGCTTTTATTTGATCATGCTCATAAACAGCCAAAAAAGCTGTGGATTTAAATTTGTTGCATAATAGAACTAAACTTTTTTATGATAGTCAAGTTATCCATAATTAAGAAAGAAACCAAATAATAACTTTTATTTTTGTAATAAAGTATATCGAAGCATACATTTTTGTAATTTTTCTAATGATTCAAACAAACATGATCCAAGTTTGAGTGATGGCTTTGTGGTTGTCATCTCATAACTCTTTATTGCTCAAGTCTAAAAAACTTTGTTTAATAATTGTAGTCACATTGGAGCTGATTAAGAGCTATGAGGAATTTAACTGTCATTTGCAGTTAAAAGCAGACACATGCAAACTAAATGCAATAATGACCAAATTCACAGACGCACACATCTTCATATTTTGTATTGTCATTAGTAGCAATTTTCTTGAAAACAATTTTAATAATCTAGCATATATAGATGTTGTGTGACATGTTAACATGCAACATAACATAAAAAACTCTTAAGGCCAGATTTACTGTAGGAAAGGAAAAGTGGAGATATTGCCCATAGCAACCAATCAGATTCAAGCTAACATTCTCTAGTATGTAATAGGAAAGTGATAGAAAGAAGCTGATTGGTTGCTATGGGCAGCATCTCCAATTTTCCCGCAGCTTAGTAAATCTAGCCACAAGATGTTTACATTGCTCAGTGGTGCCTCCTTCTCACTAATCCAGATATCAAATTCACATTTTAAGCTGTGTCGAACATCACTGTTTTTATATCATCATCGCACAATATTAGCTCATCCCTACTGGAATACACAATTATACCCCTTTCACACCGAGCTATCAACCCGGGAACAACCCAGGTCGAGTGTCAGTGTGAAAGGTGTCAGATCTGTTGCCCTGGGTTCGTGACCCTGGTCAATACCAGGGTTATTCCCGGGACAGCCTAACCCGTGCTGTGGTGTGAAAGGGGGAAGCCGGGTTTCATAAAAAATATGTAACTTGGGGAATGGAGAGCACAGGTCCAGTATGAAAGGCTACAACCCGGATTATAACTGGGTTGTAGCTGCGGTCTGAACAGATGCAACACGGCTAGAAGCCATGTTCATTGACCTGGGTTTGACTCAGGTTTTTGGTATGAAAAAGGTATTACACTCTCTGATATTTGTTTATTTTAATGAACATCAGTTTATCAAAATTTTTGGGGTTTAGCCTCCTTCGCCAATTACACTAAACGTTCCAAGTACACACTGGACAGCTTAAGTACTGAAATGTTAATTTGTACAAGGTTTTCAAATTTCTTTTTTTTCATCTCAGTATTAAAAGGGACTCTCTCAGTGTTATTGCTGTAACCTATTTTGCCTCTAGGGGCAGACTTGGACCAGTTATTCCTAATGGGGATATTTCTATTACCTGCCCCTAGAGGCTACTGTTGAACACTCTCTCTGGAACTAATCCTGTTATGTGCTCGTTATCCTACACCTGTGTCCTGGGTTTATCTATCCCATCATTCCAGAGTTAGGTGTGGGTCATTCTTTCTTGTTTCCTTTTAACTACTGCCTGTGCTGCATGATTGTTTGCTCCTCTCAACTGTGGTCCTGTTATCTCTACGTCTCCATTTATGCTTATTTTACGTAATCTACATATCGTTTCATTACTTAGATTGCGTATATGCGGTCTTAAAGACGCAATCTACGTAACCTACTATGTTATTAATTTCTTGCGGACAGTGTTGTTGCTGATATTAATATTACATCTTGTGAAAAACTGACAGCCCCTATGGTTTTAGATTTATAAAAGAGCAGGTCAGTAATACTATGTAAGTCAGAGCCCTGTAGTAGTGGAGAGCAGTACATGGAGCTTAGTACTACAAGGTACACCAAAAATAGTGATGATGTTATGCCGTTTACAATCTATTATACTCTGTACACACAGTACTACCACCTGCAAACACAAAAAACAAATATGCAGTGTACACCTACTATTTTATTTTATTAGTCTTGCATGCAGCACAATTGCTGCAATGAATTTAACAGAAATTTCCCCTCAACTCTCTTATCTAAAATGGCTTAAAAATCACAAGAGAGTACCTTATATAGCAATCAAAACACACAAGAACCATTGCCTTCAACTCTCCACTCAGAAAAGGGCTGCCAAATCATGAGGGAATGCCTTCTCCAGAATCCAAAATCACGGGATCTGACATTTCTGGAAAAATAGTGCTTTGCCTCAATTTCAATTCCGAATTTGTCAGGAGGAACCAAGGCATGCCTCGGCTCACCTTCAGATCTGTCAGCTTTATAGCAATCCAAACCACTCATCTCTAGTGAAAATCACAATGTAAGCAGCGCAGTGACGTGACTATTGTTCATGCAGGGAGTGCAGATATTACAGGTGCCAGGAAGAGAGAGTGGTCCATGGCCACCACTGCCCTCCACTTATGGAACTCTAAGCAAGCTGTCAGAGGCTGCAGTTTTTAGCTGCCAGCATCTAACAGCTTCTCTCACACTCATCAGACAGGGCCCAAGCCATGTTTGCCGACTATTGAAAGCTTCCCTCCGGGAGAACCCAGATGGAAGCCATAGATTACTGCGAGGGGCGAGGCTTAATGATGTGATTTATGCAAATCGCACCATTAAGCCATGCCCCTGTCAATCATCAGTGTGATCTCAGGCGTTAAAGGGGTGGGCGCCCATCCCTAGTAACTCTAAGGATTACACGGGTGATTGTTTGGGTGTTGGGGCATGCGGGAGAACGGCCCAAATTTTGGGAGTCTCCCGGATATTCCGGGAGAGTCAGCAACCCTGGCCTAAGCTGGTTCATTTCCAACACTGAAGCCACATCAATAGGCATACAATAAGTTTTCAATAGATTCTCTGTACAAATTCCCTTTACACAGAGCGTTCACAGCACAAATGAAACATTTCACATACTGCTCATTCTGTCACTGTCCTCTTCTTTGCTTTACCCTGTAATCTCTACATGTGACCACCATTATGTGCCGGCCTCTCAAATAGTAAATGAAGCAGTGTTACACTTAGATAGATTCTTTTTTTAATATCTACAAAAGCATAGTTGTTTTTTTTTTATTAACTCAGAAATTCAAGCTGTTCTCCATATAGAGCTTTTCAAGCCATTACACACTACACGCTTAATTTAAAATGATATTTTTTTAGGTGATTATACCTAGAAAAGTTATTAATGTGACTTTGAGACAGTTTTTGCAGCATCAGGATAAGACAATAACAAGCTGTAAACATTATATTACCTGTTTTGCCTTACCACAAGGTTTATGCTGACATTAGAAAACCACTGAGCGACTGTACTTTCATGGGAAAATTAGTGAAAACTAGCAATATATAAGGTATTTTATTGGATATAATGCAGCATAGCAAAACAGCAGGTGTTATTAGTAGTAGTTGTAGTGTAATACAGTTTTACTGTCTTTTTATATATCTCCTATAACATTACTTTATAAACATTCTGAAGTTGTGTGGAAAACTCAGATATGATTTACATCATGTCTAATTATTTGGCATTTTATTCATAATTCTCTAGGTTTTTACATTGCCTACATTGCCATCTATTAATTATTTTTCAATTAAATCTCTTATTTGCTTCTTTTCCCTTTTGCATACTTATGAATTATACAGTAGCATACACATTTTATTTTATTTTATGCAGTTTTAAAATTGGCAAAATTCTATGGCTTGTTTTCAATAGGAGATAATAGTCAAAAGAGACATATTGTTTGTATCCTTGCATATGCAGAGACAGATCATAAATGGTATTTAATTGGAAATGAGAGAGAGAGAGTGGAAAAACTGAAGTATGGAAGTCTATTGTGTGCATGAGCACACAGACACTTGACTTGTTACAAGTACATCCTAAGCCTGATTCTTAATATATCTCACTGTTGTGTTCAACCGGCATCTTTTCATATCTATTCATTACCAATGCACTTTCCCTACCAAAAGTACTTTCTGCTGCTATGCCCCTTTCTTTTAATAGCCACGCATCTATGTTGTTCCGTATATGATATTGATTCTATTTGTCTAAAATGCCATAGTTTTTTTTAATAGTTAAATGAAAATATGTGACAACCTTAATTGTCACAGAATTATATATAGTATATATTGTGACAGAGTCACTGATGTCATACATGAGGGGAGGTATATTTCTCCCAGGTTGTTGGCCTGTATTTGTTAAGCCCCAGGGAGAACGTTTGTATGTGTTGGGAAACACTTCCCAACCTTGAACCAGCTTTTGGTAAAAGCTGGTAAGGGTCCCTGGGGCGGATGGTAGGAAGAGTGGGAGGGTCCACCATCCATTAGGCCCAGTCCGGGTCTTTTGGGCTGCCTGGCTATTACCAGGTTGATTAAAGGCTGACACCTGTCAGCCTTAGGTAAAAGGCTGGCTAACCTGAGCAGCCTCGCTCACTCTCTCTCCTTGTCTAGGAAAGACACACACACAGGCAGTGTGTGTAGGAGAGAACCTGCAGTCTCTGTGAGCCTTGTTGGTACAAACCATTATTTTGATTTAGAGCCAGTCAGGTGTGACTTGTGTTTAGTTAGGGCCAGACGGCCTAGGTGTTTATTTTGCACTTTTTGTTTGTTTTCTTTTCTAAATAAAACTGGCTGAGTGTCAGTTGTACCTTAAACCGTGAAGTTTGTGTGAAATCACTGCTGAAGATCCGCTCTCGCTCACAATTGGTGGAGAATGCGGGCAGCAAGCAGAGGAAACTGCCTGAGTGGTGAGGAAAAACAGTAAAAGTTGCAGCAGGACAAAGCCGGGGTTGCCTGGACCCAAAGCATCCAGAGAGTTTTTTTTCCTGTTGTCCAAAAGACTGTTTCAAAATTGTGGTTGCTGAGAGATTGCAGCAGAAAAGGAAATCTTCCTGTTTAAAATTTAAAGGAACAGACACCAAGCTGAGGTAAACTGGCCTCATTTGTGAGAACTGCAAAGTTTGTGTTCACAACCCCCAAAGACAACATGGAGGACATTATTAAAACCTTGATGGAAACAATCCGGGTACAGCAGGTGACTATGCAGGGAGCAATACACCAGATGGCAGAGGTGACCAAAAGTATGTCCTCAAATGCAGTGGCTGGCTCCAATGCTATACGGGCTAGTCACTTTCTTCAAAAAATGACTGTGACTGATAATGTGGAGGCATACTTGACCATCTTTGAAAGAACCGCAGAGCGGGAGAATTGGCCTAAGGAACAGTGGGCTGGTCTGTTGGCGCCTTTTCTGGTTGGTGAACCCCAGAAAGCTTATTGTGACTTAAGCATTGCAGATGCACAGGACTATGAAAAATTGAAAACGGAAATATTGACTCGCCTGGGAGTCACACTGGCGGTTCGAGCACAGAGGGAGCACCGCTGGGTTTATTCTGTGGAGAAGCCTCCACGTACACAGATGCATGACCTGATTCACCTTACCAAGAAGTGGTTACAGCCTGAGGTGTTAACGGGACCACAGATGGTGGAAAGAATCGTCATGGACCGTTATCTGAGGTCTCTACCTGCAAGGCTGCGCAAGTGGGTAAGCCACGGAGACCCTCAGACTGTTGACGAATTGGTTGAGATGGTGGAGAGATACCTCACAGCAGAGGAGTTAGTGGAACCCCGACAGAGCTCTTCAGGCGGGACTGGTAAGACTGTTCTGGGGGAAAAGGGCAATGCTATGCCTGGGGACGGGACTGTGAAGCTAGAAAGGTCCCCGCCACACAAGAGACTTGGCCCTTATGTGCCTAAATGTTTTAGATGTGCTAAGCCAGGACATATTGTTGCTAACTGTCCAATGATGCAAGAGCCTATGCAATGTGATGCT
This sequence comes from Limnodynastes dumerilii, assembly GCA_011038615.1. Classification (NCBI taxonomy): domain Eukaryota; kingdom Metazoa; phylum Chordata; class Amphibia; order Anura; family Limnodynastidae; genus Limnodynastes; species Limnodynastes dumerilii. The sequence goes on along the minus strand of WWET01000850.1, from coordinate 458,852 downwards.
GCTTTTGATTTTTGTGAAAGGTCTCTATATGCTAAGTTAGCCTGTACTGTATCTCCTCCGGCTGAGCCAGAGAAACAGATGTGTGAGGTTTATGTGGATGGTAAGCAGGTAGAGGCATTGCTGGATTCGGGAAGTTTGGTTACCCTTGTGGAGGCAGGCTTGGTGAATTCCTCAAAGTGCCCGCAAACCAAAGTAGGGGTGACTTGTATACACGGTGACACCCGACAGTATATCACTGCTAAAGTAGATATTGACACACCTTGTGGTGCAGCTGCTGGTAAAGTTGGGGTGGTCCCTGGTTTAGTACATGATGCCATAATTGGGAGAGATTTTCCTCATTTCTGGAAATTATGGGAGTCCCGTATGCTCTCGGGAATAAGGGGCATAGACCCGTGTGTTTCTACTAATGAACCTTTAGCAGTGGGTGTAACCTCTGACCTGCCAGGTCAATTACCCATTGTTAGTATGGCTGCTGACATAGCCAGTAATGAGGATCAGAGTAAGACACTAGATATGTTGGAAAGTATGCCTAACCTTGAAGTGAGGAAGAAACGGTTTTTCACAGAGCAGTTAAAAGGGCGCTATATTCCTCCTCACGTAAGAAATAAAGTAGCCTCTAGACTTGGGTCAAACAAGGTCAATGGCATGAAGAGGTGGGGTCGGTCTGGATATGCCAGTAGAAGCTCTGGGTGCACAGACGGAGGTATTTATAAAAGTGATAACGCTACATGGAATTCTGGCAGAGACAAAGATGCGTTATCTCGAGTCTGTTCCTGCGGAGCTACAAGTGTTCCGACCCCCACATCGAAACAGGGGAGGGGGATATGTGACAGAGTCACTGGTGTGATACATGAGGGGAGGTATATTTCTCCCGTGAGTCTTCACGATGAAGGTGAGTGTTTATAAATCTGGGGAGTGAAGTGTACAGGCTCGCTGCTATGATAAGCGAGCCTGGATCACTATCACTCCCCAGATTTATGCGGTGTCCGTAAATAGAGCCCAATGGGTTGTAAACAAAACATTTCTGCTGCGCTGTTAATGGGAACTGGGAAAGGAAAAGGAGACAGCAGTATAAAATAGTTTGGAGTAGAGATGAGAAATGTATATGGAAAAAGAAACTAGATCATAATTTTTAGTGCATGAACAAAACAGGAAACAATAAGTGGAGAAAGTATATAAATGAACCTTGGTGCAAAAACTAAGTATGCAGGTGTATGTGCCAAGAGGATTGAAATAGGTCAATTCAAATTAACATTAAGTCCATAAGAGGACACAGTATGCAACCTATGGATTCATTGTGCCTCTAGTAACAGTTTCAAGCCTTAGTCACCCCCTTGTTCAAGGTGAGGAACATGATCGATGATTTTATAGCACAGTTTAGCTAGGCTTTCCTTTGCTTCTTGAAAGTGTCAGGCTACCAGTTGTTCTGAGGATATTTCTGAACTAGCAGAGAGAATGGCCAGCCAATGTTATGCCATTCTTTCTTTAAACATTCTTTGCGTTTTACTGTTATAATAAAGAGCACAGAGACAGAAAATGAGGTAGATCGCATATCTGGTCGTGCAAGTCAAATGGTGATAAATTGGGATGCAGTTACCTTTGTGTGGATAAAAATAGATAGGACCTGGGTCCAAATATTTGCAAGTTGTGCAGTTGGAGCATTTAAAACACCCTTTCTTGAGAGTAGATGGTATTTTAACTGATGGTTCTGCTTTCAGAATGAAATATCTATTTGTTCCCCTGTTGTAGCTGTGTAAAAGTCTAGTTTGATGGAGACCAGATAAATCATGGTGTGTATTAACAATTGGCCATAGGGGTTATGCTCTAGCCATGATGGCTGAGCTTTTGATGTTGAATATCTAAACCATGGGTATGATACTTCTATTGTCATCAAACAAAAGGAGGGGAAGTGAGGCATTGGTGATGAACCTGGGCTAACTATGTATCAGATGCTCTTTGGCTATTAACTAACCCTGCATTCTATTTGAAACTTGATCATAATCCCATCAATGAGTATGTGGAACATTAAAAAGGGGAGGCTGTGATATTAAAATAAATAGATAAAGTAGGAAAAAGAGTTTTGCTAAAAAACATATCAAAATCTCCTGTCCGTTTGGATATTTATTGACCAATATTAATTGCTCAGACCTTACAATATTAAAACTCTGTATTCATATATTTATATATCATTTATTTTCAAAGATATAGTAATTTTCTTGGTTTCCATATGAAAGATAGTCACTTCACCAACATTCAGTGATCTACTGTCTATCATGGACTGACAGGTTAGAGTATCCGGTCTGGGTTCCTGGGGGCATAGTAAAGGCTTAGCAGAGTAGTGAAAGCTGAAGGGCCTTATATAGGGTCTGCTCATGAGCTATATTGTAGCAGATAGGAATAGACTGGACTGGGCTAGACTGGAACAGGCTGCACTTGTACTGGACTGGACCAGACTGGGATGGACTGGACTGGATTTGAGCTAGACTGGACCTGGACTAGGACTGGATTGACTTGGCTTGACTTGACCTGGACTGGAAGTGAATGAATTTGACTTGTCTTGACCTGGACTGGATTAGGACTGGAACTGAACAAGCCTGACTTAACCTGGACCGTGCCAGGACTAGAATTGAACTCGACAAGCTTGACTTGACTGCAATAGACCAAGACTGCATCTGGACTTTACAAGTGTGACTGGACTTGACCAGAACTGGATCTTGACTTGACAAGTTTGACTGGACTGGACTTTACCAGGACTGGATCTGGACTTTACCAGGACAGTATCTGGACTTGACAGACTTGACTGGACTTGACCAGGACAGGACCTGGACTTGACATACTTGACTTAAACAGACTTAAAAACAAGAATGATTGATGAGCGCTAACCTTGGCAACTACTAAAAAGAATGGACCAACAATTATAATATAATCAGTAATATGGTATAAATGCTAATAATAATAATAATAATAATAATAATAATAATAATAATAATAATAATAATATTAACGATAAAAATAAAAGAAATATATACATATATAACTCTCTATATACCAATGTAGTATATTAATATATTAATATTTATGAGATATAATACTTATGGCAATCCACACAAAGGAGACTCTGCACAGGTAATGTGGTTGTGCAATACCACTAGAAACACCAACTTTCAAAATCTATTAGAGTCACAGTGTTAATCCAGTGATCTGGTTACCTACTGTTCGGGCCCTCCATTTGATACCATTGAGTGGCTCCATGCGGGCTGTGTTCTCTATTCTTTTATCTATGAAACAGTCTCTCCAGTGCATTTTTCATAGTGCTCGTTAAGTATAGGTTACCTATATCCATTTAATTCATTGTATCTGTTATTTACAGTTTGTTGCTATTTTAGTGATGATAAATTGTCCAACATAGGTTTTATTAATAAATAATTTATTGTTTGAAGCACTTGTACTACTTTTTTTGGCATACCCACCAGGGTTCCCGGCGCGGTTTTCTTTTGTTTGAATTTACTTAAACAGACTTGGCTTAAACAGACTTAAGAGGCTTGACAATGAATGCTGCAGCTCTGCTCAGGAGTCAACCAGCGCAGGCATGGTTGGAGAGCGCCATTTCAATTCATGATCGTCAGAGTTAGAAGACTAACAAATCTGCATTTGCTTCCAACTAAAAAAACAAAATATTTGCTCTTGAGATAAATATATGCTATAAATTCCATCCCAGTATCCTCCCAGTACGTAATATACTGTTTTTACTATAGTGGAATGGTTTGGATTATGTGAAATCCAGAGTCGAACCAAGGTAGGGTTTGGTGGTTTGGTTAGGCTTGGTTCCTCCCGCCAAATTCGGATCTGTAATCGAGGTAAAGCACCATTTTACTAAAATTTCGGATCTTCAGAGCCTTGTATTGTGCATTCTGCTTCCTAACCGGAAGTTCTGGTAAGCTAATCAGCGCTCACCATGTCATAGCCCCGCCTGCAGGGAAGACTGGAAAGCCAATCAGGGCTTGTTACATCTTAGTTCCTTGAAAGCAAGGAAAATACTGCACAGAGACAATGTTGAATATAAGGTTTAGAAGTAAATTGCCACTCTGGCTCATCAACGGAGACCAAAATGTCCATATAATCTAACAGAATGAACATTAAAGTTCAATGGGAAGGTGAAGATATGACAAAGAAAACATTTACATTCCAAATCATGTATAATGTGCCGTGGAATTCTGGGATGGGCTTAGTTGTGCTGAGGGTGAGAAAAGGTTAGGGAGCACTGCTCTATATATATCACAAGAGCAGTGATACCACACTTTTTTTGCCACTAATCTGGTACAGTCTTTCAATATATTTTTACCAGTCATAGGCAAAGTGCTACTGTGAGGTGGTTTTTTTTATTCCGCTTTTTTGTTTTCCAGCTACTAGGGAAATGACAGGGTACACTTACCATGCTGCTACAATTTGTTATATTGAACTTGTGATACATACAGTATAGAGGCATGATGGTCCTATATTTTTGATGGCATCTAATGAACGTTGAATTTTTAACTTGATCAGTTAAAAGTTATGTTTTAATTGTAAGTGTGTAGTCATTATATGGCAAATTTTCTGAGGTTCCCTTTGAACCAGGGCCAGTGCTAGCATGTCTGGTGCCCCCTTGCAAATAACAAATTTGCGCCCTTCTCCTTTGATTTGATAACTCCCCCCCAGTATCCCCATTTTTGTGCCTGCAGCCCCCCCAGCCACCCTCCCAGTACTCCCATCATGTGTCTCCAGCCTCCCGACCAGTACTTTAATCATGTGCCCCCAGACTCCCCCCCCCCCCAGTACCCCCTTCTTGTGCCTGCAGCCACCCCAGCACTCCCGTCATGTGCCACCAGCCCCCCCAGAGCTGCCAACATGTTCTACCAGTCCCCTCCCCCAGTACTCCTATCATGTGTCTCCAGCCCCCCAGTACTCTAATCATGTGCCACTAGTCTCATCATGTGTCTCCAGTGCCCCCTCCAGTACACCTATCATGTGCCTCCAGCCCCTCTAGTACTCCCATAATGTGCAACAAGCCCCCTCAGTGCTCCCATCATGTGCCACCAGCCCTCCTCCTCAGTACTCCCATCATGTGCCACAAGCCCCCCCAGCACTGCCATCATGTGCCACCAGACTCCCCCAGAGCTGCCATCATGTGCCACCAACCCCCTCCTCCAGTACTCCTATCATGTGTCTCCACCCCTCCAGTACTCCTCATGTGCCACCAGTTCCCCCATAATGTTTTTTCCAAACTTACCTGAGTCTTCCTGTGCAGCGCTCTCCTCCTCTGGCAGGCAGCTTATGCAGGAAGTATCCTGAGGCAGTTACACAGAGCAGCTGACATCAGCCGTTCTACGTAACTGCCACGGCAGCTCATGCAGGAACCTTCTGTATGAGCTGCCTGACAGTTTCCATTGCATCTGACGCCGGCAGGCAAAGGGGAGTGCCTCTCTGGCTTGGCACCCCCCTTCCTCACTTACCGGGTTCTGCCGGCCCTGCTTAGAACCATCTTGTTACATCATAACTCCTCCTAACAGGGGAAGGGAAAGTGATCAGGAAGTGGAGCTGCAACGTGCAGTGAATGGAGAGGAGACTGGAATGGAGAAGAGATGGTGGTGTCAGCCAGTGGTAACAGCAGGTGAGAAGGTCAGACATGTGAACTGGTAAGTGCAGTGTTTTCTAATGTTTGCTGTGTCTGTTATTTTATCCCTTATTTCTTCTATGTGATTGCTTTGAGGATTTGAGTTTCTCCCTGTGTGGATACATAACTGTGTGCTGGTTGAGTTACTTACCCCTTTGAGTCTACAGCTCCATACACACTACAGTTTTTTAAACGATGGACGACATTACAGAACATTTTTATTGCCAATCAGGCTGCATACACACTACAAACAATTTTCTGTTGAGCCTTCAGTACTAAATGGCTTGATCGTTTATATTAAAATTTTCAAAAGATGCGATCAAACGATTTTGTGTACTTTACAACGATCAGGCATGATCGTTGCAGTGTACACACTTGCACGATATCGTTCAAAACACTTCTTTCACCGGTGTTTTGAACAATTATCGTTTAAAAAAACTGTAGGGTGTATGGGGCTTAAGGCTGGTCGTCCACTGGAAGCTACTATGAGCTACTAGCTACTATGAGAATTAGCGACTATGAGCGACTGAGGTCTTCCACTACAGGCGACTACTTAGGCGAACAAAATAAACCCCCTTGCAAACAAAAAAACCCCCTTGCAAACAAAAAAACCCCTTGCAAACTAAAAAAACCCCTTGCAAACTTTAAAAAAAAAAACCTTGCAAATTAAAAAAAAAAGCCCATACAAAGTGAAAAACCCCCCATGCAAACTTTACAAAACCCCATACAAAGTTCTAAAACCCCCTTGCAAACTTTTATAAACACCCCATGGTAAGTTTATAAACCCCTATATATAATATATTGCTGCCCAAAATGTGAAAAATAGCTACTTACCTAATGCTCTGTGATGATGAGTGGGAAATTCTGTGCAGAATGCGGCGCGCGGCTCTATCTTGACGTCCTGACGTTCTGGCTACTAATCCAATTCTTCAGGGATCAGTCACCTGTAGTCGCCTGCAGTCGCTCGCGCAAAGTAGCTTGTAGTGGACGCCTGTAAGCAAGGCTCTGTTGATTTGGATTAGTCGCTCATAGTAGCTCATAGTAGCTAGTAGCTCATAGTAGCTTCCAGTGGACAACCAACCTTATTCATTCATTTGTTCTGGGTAAACTGCTGTGGATTTGTTCTCTTATTTATTTTAGGCTAGCATTTACACTGATTTCTGTTTAATGTACAATAAATGTCGCCCATTTATTTAAGGAGGTGGGTCTTCATGATTATTACAGGTTAGGAATTTATTATAATGTGGAAAATGAGGGTAGGTAAACATATGGCCCAGGGTGGGACAAAACACGCCCCCTGTTTTCTTTCCACTTATATTTTGATTTTGAATAATCAACTATTTAGCCATCAGACTGGCGTGTATCATCACCTTACCACTGTGTCATATGCTGATAAGCGCATAAAAGTGAGGAAGTGGGATACCAGACAAAATATGATAGCATGTACCAACCAGCCTCAACCTTCTGAGGTGGTCTAATTTGACTAGGATTGACTGGAAATTAATGTTATTCATGTTAATAATGCTGTAGGAGCAAAAATACATAAAATTTACACGAATTTAGTGTTTTTTTAGCAATTAAAAAAAATATTTCAACCAAAAGATTGGTGCAAAACCAGAACCAAAACATGATACAGATTTAGACCCAAAACAAGAACCAAAACAAAAACACAGTGGTCATCTCTAGTTTTTACCTTGTGGGTGTGAGGAAAGCTGTTAGGAGGATACATAAAATCTTTATTGACAACCCACCCATAAATTTCTTTACCAACAATGTAATATTAATATATTATATATTAGGTTTATGGTAGACTCTTGATAAACATAAATATAGATAGAAAAGGAAATTTACAAACTTGAAATTGAAAACTGTATTCCAAACACATAAATATCATGTATGTGTTTATAGTTGATGATGGTTATCAGCAATATCTAGTCTTCAAGAAGAACTAAATAAAAACATCTTGTGAGAATGCATGTGGTCTATTAAGTCAACAACAAGCATTAAATAGCACAATAACAGGCCATGGTAGCTACTTGCCACCCATATGGCATCCCCTCCTTCCTTGTCTGTTACCAGTATAATAAACTAAGCTTAATAAAAATTAAAAGAGCTTCAGATTTAACAATAACCAGGATAATATAAAAAAAGAGCAAAATGTCTTTTTTTATCTGAAGCAGTTTACTGACCCCAACTACACCACTGCTGCAATATAAACACAATTCACTTCATCCACTACTTTGAGATATAAATAATTTTTAATATTTTTTACATTTTTTTATTTTAGAAGCAAAATGTTTGTAGCAGAAGCACAGAACATAGTGGTTCAGATCTGTGAAGAAATCAAACTCTGTTAGTTCACTTTAGGCTTTACTCTACTCTGTGTGTCTCAAACATTTATGAGATATTGTTGTCATGGATCTCAGAACTCTGTAATGGTCTTGTAATGGGATACTATCCTGTCAGTTTTGTCTACTGTTGTGTCTGGTTAAATCTTTCCCAAAAACAGGGAAAAGTCCGTCACAAACAGTATGAAATTGCATGCATGGCGAGCCCACCCGCAGGGGAAAGTTGAATGGGGCTTTAGGATGAGTCATACTCACTCTCTCTGTCAGATTTTTAATGGGTGATATCAGCCCCATTCATTCTCACAGCACAAAAGTTGCTAAATGTTAGGTAAACAAAGCTTTTATGATTTACTAATGGGCTACGATCTAGCTCCCCTGTCGTATAGTAGTGAAAGCAGTACCATGGCAGGGAAAGCTGTATCTGGGCTCAATAGTACTTATAAAAACAAAACAAAAACAAAAAACCACAACATGGCAAGGCAACTTTAATTAGCACGGTAAGTGTGGGGCCCTAACTAAGAAATCAAAAGTTACCCATTCCCCTAGCACTAGACGAATTGCTGACACCCCACTGCTACCTCCAACCTATGCCCTATCTGAAAATGAAAAACTTAACATAGTTCTACAATAACAAAAAAAAGAGGGAGAGGAAAAGTAACAAACAAAGAGAACGGATATCCGGTAACAGTAGCATTTTTTAAAGGAATATAAAACCCCCACTCACCTACCTACTCCACTCATTTTACACCACCCTCCAGTATAAGCCAATAAAAATTAATGTGTTTGAACATGGCTGCAGCCCAATCACCTGATCGCTAAAATGGGAGAAGCCTTACATTAGTGGGCAGGGCTTTTCATCTAAACAAAGTGCCGCCATATTATACTGTTGTATACTGACACACTGACACAGACTACAACAAATTGCATTACACTGACATCCAGTTTGATTAAATCTTGTCTCTGTTTTCTTAGTCAACGCAACATAAATCTGCTTTTTGGATTACTTATTGACCGCTCCATCCATCGTCCTTGAAATTTGTATTTTATTGGATTACAGTTATCTTATACTTTATTTTAGGGATTACATTCTTCAAAGCCATGCCTGTGCTAGTTTTCTTATTGAAAATGGTATATCGCGAAAGTGTGATGATAATGCTATATATACTGTATTTATATTACCATAGACATGATTAACTATTGCAATACTTAAAGGGATAGAACCAAACTGCCAAATCAGATGCAAACTATGTGTGTGAATCTGCGCTAAGCAATTAGAGTACATTCTAACCCATCCAGATTGAAACACATTGACACTTCAGTTGTAAAACATGAGTTATCCCGTGACTGTCAAGAGTCTGTGCATGTAAGTGGTTAAAATGAACACAGATATCTGAATACTGTGGCCTAGCGCTAGTTAATCCCTTATAACCTTGCTCTGGGATCCAATCACTTGAAGTCTAGATCTAGTCAAAAATGGATAATGTCTCACATAATGCAAATTGATTTGTACTCTTTAATTGAAATATATTTAAATAATGTAATATCATGCAAAAACTTAGTGAAATTAACAGAAATCTCAGTTTAGCATATTAAAAACATCTGGCTCTTAAATATTGTATGAGATGGAGTATGGAAATGACTTTCCATGGAAGCTGCTAAATATCTCTCTAGTATTAGAATGTGTAGTTATATAAATCATTTATCTGTTACATGACACATACACTTATTTTCTTACTTACTGTTTTTTTCTACTCTCACTGGTCATTTAAGTTTGAAAATGGGCTAAAATACAAAACTAATATGACAAAGGGGCTGATCCTTAGTTTGGAAGTAAGGGTATAACAGCTGCAAGTGCACAGCTCGGCTAAACCATTCTGCGAAGCAAGGGTTGATAATTCATTTGAATTCTTTTTCATGCAGGGAAAATACTTTTGCACATAGAATTCACATACTGCATAGATTAATGTTTAAAATATAAATAAGAGTTGAGATAAGAAACTTCACCTCTCACTTCTAATACTGCTGTCACAATGTAAATCCCCCCCCCCCCTGAGGTTAAACATGGTATTGCTCAGGTGCAAGTGCAGCTCTGGATCTATTTCACCCTCTCACAACTAATAACAGCAACCACTCCCATGTCAATATAGATGCCAGGGGAAATCTCTGATACTGGCCTTGACCTCTTACCACATCCATTTATCTGTTGTCACCATCAGCCAGATCTTATTCCATGCTTTATAATTTTTCACCTCCTAATCATGCCCTCCTGAATGCAGGTCCATGACTTATTTCTGACTTCTTCACCTATTTTCTTCTTTTGTGTCTCCTCAGCTATGAAGTGGTCCCCCATTAAATCATGAGTTAAATCAATGCAAACTGGTTACACTGACCTTCAATTCCCTCCAATGTCTCCTGTTAATATTTTCAAACTTGACAATTATTCCCTCACTTCTGTTGATTACCTTATATTTCTTTCCATCAAACACTTCTTTATCCTGTCCACTTTTGAAACTTCTTGCTACGTTTGGGTCAGAAAATGCATTTTCTGCACATTTTGCGAGGACACGGTTTGAGGTTTGCTAGTACGATGGCCTTTATTTCGAAAGACCATCATACTACAACTGAATGCATACTGCCGACGATGGCCGAGAGACTGCATTTTAGAAAGTGGAGTCGATGCAACTCCTGGAGTCGCAAAAAGTCATTTGCAGAAAGGTCAATGTTTAACCTTACATACCCTTAACCCTGTCCTAACCCTAATCCTCGCTTTCCTGCAGCCTAACCCTAACTGTCCCCTTCTTCAGCCATATCCCTAACACTCCATGCCCTACTGTGTAACTCTAACAGTCTATGACCCACAGCTTAACCCTAACTCCCCATCCCTCGCAGCCTAACCCTTCATGTCCTGCAGCTTAACCCTAACCTTTTACCCACCAAAACCACTGCAGCTTAACCCTAATCTACAGCCACATCTTTTGCTATTGGGAATGGAGAAATAGGTTCCCATTTCCAATAGCACATTTCTGCTTTCAGCCTATTTCATACAATGATATAGCCATCATTCATCTGGGGGCCGAAGCATGTTTGAAATATGGCCGCTAAGACTGGCAACAGCATCCCTTTTGTAAGCTTGCGTGTGCATGTGCCACATTCTCAATGCAGATGTGGAACCTTTGGATTCACATTCTTTACTGGAAGTGCTTCCCTCAGCAAAGTGGGATGGGTGGGATGCAACAGCTTGTGATCTAAATGGGAGGGGGGAGGTGTACCAATAGGACAGTGAGGGTGTACTAAGCACTCTCCATACTATCTAGACCAGGTTGTAACTAGAGGTGAGCGATAGGGGCGGTTGCCCAGAACACCGAGTCAAAGGGTGCACCATTAAGTTCATTTTAAAGGTTAAACTGCATATTAATTCAAGGTAAGGAGCGCAATTTTTCCATTTTGCCCCTAGCTCTAAAATTTCTAGTTACGGCTCTGATCTAGACTTCCGAGGCGTCTTAAGGTAGACATTATGGAAACCTTCATTTCCATTTCTCTGCAAGCCAAATGGACATGGAGATTTGATTCATTTACATGGCTTAACCATGTACTGTGCTGTAATTCTGAGTTAATATGATCATCAAATGCCCTCCTATAGTCAGAATACATTTATATTATACAAACAGCACCAAACAGTAAAAGTGATATCTTTAATATCAAGATAATTAGATCTTGGTATATGCTTGATGAGGTACAGTATAAAATCATATGTAGGTTTGCATTCTATCTGTAATTTGACTTTATTTTACACAAAACATACAATCTAAAGGCAGAGCACTTTGTTTCTATAGATATTTAATTTGAGAATAAAGCATTGCTATATTACATTCATTGTAACATAAGGCAATATGCACCCACACAGAATAATTATATTATCCATTTAAACAAGATGAACTATAAATGAAATAGAAAAATAATTTGCATTGTACGACTGCACTAAAATGATATCATACATTCTGAAGAGAAATTGCCTGGATGTGATTTACAGTCTACAATGGCTAAAACCCATACACTAGAAGCCATTATCACTATTGTGTATCCACCAAATGAATGTCTTAAAAGTCTATACAGATGACAGCTAAAGGAAAGGGAGAGAACATTTGCAAGAATTATGATAGGATAAACCAACATATGTTTAAGTGTACTATTTAATTTCATAAAATGCGCCTCAGTGCAGTCAGTAAAACCTAGGGCCAAGATCCAGGCTTCTTTAAAATACCAGTCTTCCACTAGCAAGGACACATTTTTCTGTGTTTGCACGTGCAAATCTGGATCCTCACCTCCGTACTATAAGTGTTTCCAATGGTGAGGGTGGGATGTGTATTAACACCTGCTAGGTGGGAGTAGTGAAGGTATTACAATTTTACAGTAAGGGCAGGGCCGCCGTCATCAAATGCGAGGCCTGGGAACCAGCCATGGGGCCCCGCCCCCAAGGTGACATCACATAGGGACACTGCCTGGCAGACATGCTTTAACATCAGGTCGGTGCGCAGGGAAGAATTTCTCTAATTTAGTGAAATCTGAATGGATAAAAACATATCTCTAAACAGCAAGTATTCTGCTGCTACAGAGCTAGGTAAGTATTGGCGGGCCCCCATCAGGTCTGGGCCTGGGACAATAGTCCCAGCTGTCCTCCCCTGATGGTGGCCCTGAGTAAGGGTGTGTTAAGGCCCTTACACCCTATCCAGAATTCCCCATTTTAAATGAAAATTATGCAAACTATTTAAGGTAGGGTCTATGGATTGTAATACTGTGCACTTGAGGGAAAAGCATTAGGGCATTTCCCTTTTGCATGCATAAAAGGCTGGAAATAATCCACCTGTAAGACAACCTGACCCTGGATCATAAATAATGAACACATTGCAAGTAGGGATCTGAGAGCAAGTCCCCATTGTATCAATGCATCTGTGCAAGGACTTAGGAAACCACTGCCATTGCTCACATGGACTTTCAACCACAGGACCCTGCCTTCATTTTTTTTTACACATAAAATTGCAATCGTTTCGAATACTTGATCTATCCACTCTATGAATTTTTTACAATACTGTGCATTGTAAAAGCAGAATTAAAATTGTGAGGTGAGAATTTTTACAAATCGAGCTTCATTTTTATGAGAAGTGCTTAGTGCCAATAAAGCAATGTTTGAGTTTTGTATTTGCTTTGCTCCACAATGAAATATCATTGTGCGCTGTTTTTATCCATTCAGATTTCACTAAATAAATTCTGTAAGATATAGATTTTTTAGTTTTGTATTGTCACCGGTCATGTGAAGCACAGCAATTTATAGTCTTATGACAGTTCATAAAAACACTCTTGTTTAAAACTGCCTATTGCTATGATGTAATGATAGTGCTGCAACATCATTGGTCAGTTATTTCAGGGTTGCCGGCTTTTAACAGCTGCCCACTGGGATCTCCCGGAGGGAAGCTATAGATGCATGCAGTGGGCGTGGCTTAACTGTGCAATTTATGCAAATTGTGCCATTAAGCCCCGCCCTATTGACTAATACTTACTTGTTTTTAGTTGTGATAGGGATCTGGGCGGAGCTTGATGGCGCAAATTGCATAATTAATTAAAAATTGCTAACACTAAACAGTTTTGAAATTTCAGTTATCCTTAACAGACACTCTCATATACTTATAACTGACCAAGATTTCCAACAAGCACTAACAGTGCATGTTTTCCAGGTCTCGCTGCTGGAGCACAGTTTTCTACCATCAAAGGCCACGCGCCCACGACCTGCCTCCTCTCTTCGTGCACGTGTGGACGCGGGGACGCCCGCAGTCCAGGAGATACCAGGCCAACATCGGCCGGTGCACCTAACTACAGAGGATTGTGCTTGCTCCCCAACTGTGAGTAGCCGTGGGAGATACCAGCTGTGGACTTACCAGTTTATGAGTGGTTCCACCTTTCCATCTGTCTGGCTTGGCTTGTGACTTTTGATTTGGCCACTATATCGACTGGATAAGAGTCAGTGGCCATTATCTGCATACACTACCACTCGGATCACGGTCTTTTCGGTCTGCTGACCGTTGTAAATATTGCATCATTGACCTCATTTGAGTGAAATATTGAGGTTCACTGGTTCTCCAGGACTGAATACTATTGATAGGGGTCCGCCTGTCGTGCGGCGGGGGTTTCCCCATTCTACCATCATCAATATTTCTGTTCCTAGAGATTCCCCCTTTACATATGGTATTTGTATGTTTGCCCATGTATGCCAATTTTTTACTGATCAGGTTTAGGCTGTGCCTATGTTAATTCATGCCCTAGTAGCTTCTTATGTTGTTTTATGTCATTCGTTGTTATTTATTTTTTATTAAATCTTTTTTATTTATACCAGCGTTGATATCATTCAGCACTTGCAGCAAATTTATATATTTATATATTAATAATTATCACATGTTATTATATACCCAATTGTGGTGTATTCACTTTTTGAATTATAACTCTAATTATATTAGATCCACTGCGCCGCAAGATATATTTAGTTTTGAATACAACATTTATCTCCAGAGCATTTCTGGTGTGTTTATTGGATGTTTTAAAAATTGATCTTGGCCATTAACTAGAGCGATTTTTGGCCCGATCACCAGATAATTGGGTGTTTGGGCCGATAATCGCTCTAGTGTATGGCCAGCTTAAAAGTTCACCATTTTATTTATCAGCTGCTTTGAAGTATGCTGTGTTCTAACAAAGAGTTAACTAGAGGTCTTTGCCTTTACTATGTAAAATTTTTCCATAAGTAACTGCATTATGAAAACTGTCAGAGAGATAATGTGTTGAGCCTTGACCTGAATCAATTAGAGTGGCCTTTTTATAGCCTTGGGGTATATTAGCCAGCATTTATAAAGACATTAGCTTGAACAAACACAATAAATTGTCATGGAGAGGCTGTGTATTCAGTGACAAAGACGAAAGATTCTGCTTTAAATTCAGATTTATTCTTATACAAACTGTTGCGTAAATAATTATGCAAAAGATTAGAAATTACACATATTTAATCCAACAAGAAAACTAGGACATTTCTAATTCTCCTTGTTGCGCTGTAAGTAATAGTTTAATATTATGGGTGGCCGAGTTAGCCTCAAGACTAAAGAGAACTGATGAGAATACAACAGCTGTTATTTATGATATCAATCAGCTTTAGCTCTTTACTGCCCTCTGCTGATGTTTATATTAGATTACCTCAAATGGTATCATCCTTTGAAAGAATTAGCATAAAAAAAATCCACTGTCATTAGTATAAGTACAGACAGATACTAACAACAACAGCTGTCAGCACATTTATGGCAAAGCAATTGTTGCTGATATTATGTAGCCTTATATAGCCTCACACATTATATTTGTGTGTCTATCAATAGAACTTTCAGTTAAGTTCACTAGCAACCGGCCTATAATTTAAAATAGAAGCAACTTTTTCATCTGGTTTACATTGCATTAAACTGGGTAGAACAAATATGAGAAGCTCATTTGTGGAAGCAGATATTGTGATGCATTAATTGGAGGTGCAATATGTTACTGAAGCCTAATGAGTCTGTCTATAAAAGTATTCTCATAATGGATTGCAGCTGAAGGTTAGTCTTATTTTGATACCAATGACATTTTCATTCAGTATTATGCACACTGGCAATTTTATGGGGATGGTGTCATTACTAAGTTCTAGTTACCAAGGCCTGGTTCAACGCAATGCATACTACGTCATGTGCGTGTGTTTGCCCTGCATTTGGACCTTGATGTCCTGTCCGATCAGGAGGTGGTGCAATTGTTTCACCTCAGCCACACTAACAGATGCATATGGACTGTGATCCAAAGTTAAAAATGCTCAGTGTTTGTGCTGGTTATCCTGGGTCATATCATGACTCTTATATTCTGAGGCAGTGTGAGCATTGCCTGAGGGTTGGCTGTTGGAAATGTATAATGTTTTTAATATATGTATGTAATGTTATCGTATTTTACACACATGTTTTTGTGTTGTTAATGTTTTATGTTTCCTTTATATCAAGGGACTCAGGATATGTTATAGAACATACCTTTAGCCTATTGAAAACCAGGTTCAGGTGCCTTGATAAATCTGGTGGTGTGCTACTCTACTCCCCTGAAAAGGTATCTGATATAGTGCTGGCTTGTTGTCTGCTTCATAATCTAGCTTTACAACAACCTAGGCCTGAGATTATTAAAGTAGACAGTGAGCAAGCAGGGGTCCCTTTGCCATCTGAAGAGGTGCAGACTACAGAGGGGGAGGCAGATAAGGGATGGTGTCATAATGAATTACTTTCCATGTAAGTTGCAAAAATGGTTATAGTGTTTAATATTTTACACTTAACAAACCATAACCCAATTTTTGATATATGCATAAATTAAAACAAATCTGCATTAACACAGACATGTCTGTACTTATGGTGGCTATAAATTTTGAATAAAACACAGACAAATGTCTTTGTAAACAAGGAGTATTTGTTTAACCATACCCTATTTTATATTTATATAATGTTTAAAGTTTGAATGAAATAATATATCTACAACAAAAATAACATAAATAGTGCAATTTGCAAAATGCACAACTGAAAGGTATATGGTAAGAATGTGTGACCATTAATGTCTCCGCAGGGATTTTCTCACTGACTCACCCCTTGTACCCCTCACCTTTGCAGAGTGGTAGGCTGTGAACTCTGTGGTGTTGTTGTCTGACTGCTTTCACTAGATGTTGGTGCTATACACAACAACAATGTAACTTGTTGATGCACAACATTCCCTATTAGGCAAAGCACATTCGCATTAAGCTCCCCTAACTTTTTTTTAATACCTAACAGTGCTGAAGCATGTTGCTCCATTACAGAAGCCATTTGGTTAATGTCCAATCTGAGGATGGTATTTGCCTGTCTTAAATTAGTGTCAATGGGCCAGATCCTGAGCTGCGTGTGTTGGCGTCTTTACACTAGCCACTGACGTAAAATCGCCAGTTTGTATGTACTGCTCATGCACGCGACTGATGTTAAGCAACGTAACAATGATCATACAGAACTTCAGCGTAAATATAAACGAAAGGGCGGGCCATCCATACGACACCCGGAAATATGCTTTGTAGGCGAAGGGAGGCATTTTAATTGTACAGTATGGGCCGGGTTATACCGTTACATACAATCCCTATAACAGTAGATATTGATTGTAGGAGTGTACACTGGTAATCGTACAGACAATAATGATGAAAAATATCACCTGATGACCAAAAACAGCCAGAATCAAATATATTGTGTAGTGAAAACCATGTAAGTTGCAAAAATGGTTATAGTGTTTAATATTTTACACTTAACAAACCATAACCCAATTTTTGATATATGCATAAATTAAAACAAATCTGCATTAACACAGACATGTCTGTACTTATGGTGGCTATAAATTTTGAATAAAACACAGACAAATGTCTTTGTAAACAAGGAGTATTTGTTTAACCATACCCTATTTTATATTTATATAATGTTTAAAGTTTGAATGAAATAATAAATTTACAACAAAAACAACATAAATAGTGCAATTTGCAAAATGCACAACCGAAAGGTATATGGTAAGAATGTGTAACCATTAATGTCTCCGCAGGGATTTTCGCACTGACTCACCCCTTGTACCCCTCACCTTTGCAGAGTGGTAGGCTGTGAATTCTGTGGTGCTGTTGCCTGACTGCTTTCACTAGATGTTGGTGCTATACACAACAACAATGTAACTTGTTGATGCGCAACATTCTCTATTAGGCAAAGCACATTCGCATTAAGCTCCCCTAACTTTTTTTGAATACTTAACAGTGCTGAAGCACTCTGTGCAGCATGAACATTATGTTGCTCCATTACAGAAGCCACTTAGTTAATGTCCAAACTGAGGATGGTATTTGCCTGTCTTAAATTAGAGTCAATGGGCCAGAACCTGAGCTACGTGTGCTGGCGTGTTTACGCTAGCCACTGACGTAAAATCACCAGTTTGTATGTACTGCTCATGCACGCGACTGATGTTAAGCAACATAACAATGATCATACAGAACTTCAGCGTAAATACAAACGAAAGGGCGGGCCATTAATACGACACCCGGAAATATGCTTTGTAGGCAAAGGGATGCATTTAAATCGTTCAGTATGGGCCGGGTTAGACCGTTACATACGTCCATACTTACGCTTGAAAGTTAAGGTAGGATTTGGCAAACGTAAATCGAGTAGATCACATATAAGCGAGGGGAGTGCATAGTACTTACGATAGCTTAAATACGCTACGCCAACAAATATAAAAAGAACTTAGGTCTGGATCTACCCCAATATGCCTCATGAAAGCTTTTTCTTTTGTCTTAAAGTTCCTTTGATTGATCTCCATTTACTGAAACCATTACCATAACAGGTTCTTTTGGTGAAACAATTGCTTGTGGTTGTGGTGGGTGTGTTGGCTCAGCTTGTGCTGTGGCAGTATGTTCAGTTGGTGATGCCGGATGGACAAAAGAAAGAGTTATGATTTCTTCCTCTTGCTCCTAAATTTCAGGAATGTTTTGCTGTTCTGGAATGAGGCTTTGTTTGTGATGTTCTTGTGGACAAAATAAAAAGTAAATAACATTGTCTTTTTTACAAAATGTTACAACCATTTTTAACTAAATTACTTATGTCCAACAGATTTGACTCACCGGCTTTTTTTTTATCTTGGGTTGGAGAGCCAAGTAATGGTGCAGAGCGAGGAGGAGGAGGAGGAGGAGGAGGACTGCCGATGGCAAATGCACCTGTGGGAAAAAAAAATTGTGTTTCATTTTGTTTTTATACAATATATTTCAACTTCAACAAGTTAACTAATATGCTACTTTGTTTTGAGGAGATGAAATTCTTAATGTTTTTGAGGAACTGACAATAAAATGGAATAAAAAATTAATTTGGTTAATTAATTCCTAGTCAACTGTAATTGTAATAAAAAAAATACCTAGGCTAGGGACATCTCTGTCCTGGACATTTATACCATGAATTAAATCTTTAGGCAATATTTGCTTCAACTGGTCCTTATAGGATGTGTACTCAATTCTAAAAGGTGGACCCCTACCTGTACATGATGCTTCCCTTTACTCTTCTGCCATTTTATCATTCGACCTCCTTTTAATGTCTAAAATCGTTTGTGGTTGTCTTCAATTTGAGAGAAAGGCATTACTGCATTGACGATTTTCCGCCACATATCCCTTTTTTGTTTAAAAAGGGTTCTTGCCAATTGTGAACCCAGAATCTGCTCCTAAACTGGGATGATAGACTCCACAAGAGCACAGTTCTCTGCAAATGTAAAGTGAACATTTCTGCCAGATTTTGTCTGCCGAAGTTCACCAGACTCCTGGGAACCAGAGGCTCTCTCTTCGGGCCGTATTCAGAGATACGTCTGCGATAAGTGGCAGGTTGGAGCAGGTTACTCCCACCAGATAAAGCAGTCACTCCCCTCGCAACCTCCATCCGGACCTAAACTTCCACCTGCATTGACTTGCCCTATCTGGCCGCACTCACTTCCGGCCTTATGTGTATTAGTTGCGTATATTACCGGCCCTATCTCTGTAAGTGCGCCCACTTTCCTTCATCTCAATGCCTCCCCCAGCCAATTTCTATGCAAATCCTTAGGTCCGCATATTTCCGCAGCAATTAGGGTTGCATTATTCTCTGCCCGATTCTCAAGTTCGTCCCTTAGCCATTTCCGACCTTAACTTCAATGTAGATGGCGTATCACTATTACTATGCATGCGCAATTGAGGCAAAATCGATCCGATCTTAAAAATACGCACGGAACTGTCGTTAAAACCGGATCTCTGAATACGGCCCTTCATCCCCAGATAAATGTTGCCTTTCAGGATTGGACATTATAACACTAAAAGGGCAAAAAACGCACACAAAAATTAAAATAAAAACTACACTACACAGAAAAGCTCACACACACAAACACCTCCCAACATAAAAATAACATTGATAAAGTATGAAGTCATGGTTTAAAATTAAGAGACATCACTTATGAAAGCACTAGAAATAAAAATAACGGTACTTACAAGCAATCCAAGAGAATTATTTTTTTTTTTATAAATTACAAAAATTGGGTCCAAAATGGCACATTAAGGAACTTCACCAAACCTCTGCAAAATGCTAGCACTCCGTCAGGAAGCAAACAGCGTTTAAACAGGGTCTGGGGTGTGACCAATTTAATTAAAAACCATAATTTTAAAATACAAAACACTCGTGTCATAGTAATCGTGCAAACTACAGCGAATTAACTCACGGCTAATAACCACCGGACATCACAATAGTTTATAATTCGCCATTGAAACATGCCCCATAGTAAATCCACCGTCTTGGATGAAAAAATTGCTTTAACTATGGCGATGGCCGACAATTTATAACCTTGAGATAACTTGCCCCTTAGTAAATCTGACCCTAAAGGGTTTGATCCAGACTGAAAGTCAGAAGCTCCCTGGATTTTGACTTGTCCTGTGGCTGGTGCAAATGTTTAGACGTAAAGGTTGTATACTTAGATTAACATTTAATTCTGAATTTGTCTAATTGAATTGAACAGACCCCTCCAAAATAAAAGGAGCAGACAAATTAGCATGTTCAAAAAAAATATTTGATGTTATTTATGGTGTTTTGTTTAGTGAGGTAAAATGCAAGAACACATTGTAATAGAACCATACATGGTAAATACAGCTCAGTATGTTATCAGGGTTTTTGAAAAATGCTAACTTTACAACAAATAATAATGAGAAAAGAGACCTCAAAGCTTTAACCTTGATGGAAAAAAGAGATAAAGTAAGTGTGATAGATCCAAGCAGTTACAGTTTGTGAGAGACTTTGGGCCAAATCCAGAACTGAGAAGGTCACCTGACTTCCGCAATCAGCTTGTAGAAATCGGGTGATTTTCTGGAAGTGAGAATGCGAGGTGTGGAGACGTTACTTGATATCCGCATGCCTAATCCCTGCCAGAGAGGTGGGTATAGGTATGCAGATTAAAGTAAGTGGGCGGGGTAAGGCAGATCTGCATATCAGCATTTGGACTGTGCAGAGATTTTAAGGCAGGGTTCTGGACACAAGTCAGAACTCCACACGTCAGAGGGGAGTCTTAACAGAAGTACTGACCTCTGTGCACACGGAAAGTATGGATCAGGTCCAATATTCTAGTGAGAGAAAATTCCCCCAAAAAAACTATTTTAATCACAAAATGCAATATGCTAAAAGCATAAAAGTAACAGGTTGTTTCTCCGTCACAATTCACTTTTGATGCACTAGCCATAGATCATCGTGTTTCATCCTCTTTCCACACTTAGGACCGCATCCTGCAGTTGAATTCCGCATGTAAGATAGCTGTCAGACTGCCAGTGCGCAAGTGCTTTGTGAGGGATCTCCATATGTACAAAACTTAGTTCCCTCCAATTCGTCCTTCAAGGAGGTACATCCACTCCACCCGCCTAAACAGCATAAGATAGGCGGGGGGAGCATTTAAATTGTACAGTTGAGGTGGGATTAAGGGTTTACATGCAGATCAGTAAACTGCTGTTCTGTACATGTGATTTAAAGATGCCTTACGGCATCGTAAGTCACTTGAACTCCGCAGAAGAGAGGGGAGTGACAGGGGAGTTCACTCCCCTCTTCCATGTGTACTGTCTGATTTCCATGCGTTTCCTTAGTGCATACAATTCACCTTTGTATATACAGTTTAGCACATTGATCAGCCTTAGCACTAAAAACACTTGTATGATACAATAGTATCATAGATTATTACATTAATGTTTTATCTCCATACAGTGTCGAAATGAGAGAAATGTGTGATTTTACCTTTTGGGGGAAACTTAAAAAAAAACCCTGTAATTTAAAGGCTATTTTGCATTTTATCATTTAATCCATAGGTAACTTGGCCAGCTAACAACAAATAAATCCCTACTGTATTTCTGAAAAAGGATACTGGTTTATAATCATTAATCTCACTATAGCATTTAATGTAATTTTATGCTATATACAAAGGTGCAGCATGGATTATTGGCGAGGAGCAAGTAAACGCAATGGCGACCCGCAACCTCATCCTCCAGTAGTGTTGTGTGCTGGGGAGCGAGGTAAACATGTTCCCTGACATTTGCTGGCCAAGAGGAAGGTTTTTTTTATTATATGAATATTCTTCTCCCACCTCCCCCCGTTACATATTTCTTTTCTTCTATTACACATCTGCCTTATGCCCCCCCCATGACATACCTGTCTTTTTGTGTCCCCGCTACAATACACTTCCCCTCCTTGCACCCCCTTCATACACATAGACATGGCCCTCCCTGTTCCTTTTACATTTACACATTTCCCTCTCTGTCCCCTTTATATTACACATCTCTTTTCCAATTACCCCTTCATTACTCATCCCCCTTCCTGTCTCCCTTACATTACACATCTATGGACATGGCCCACTATATAATGTGAGGTATATTATGGGTCTGGGAATGACACATATTATAATATATGTAGTTTTTATAAGGGTTTGGGAATGACACATATAATTTGCCATTCCCAGATCCATAATATAACCAACATAATATGATGCCTTCCCAGACCTATGATATTCCCCACGTTTACATTATATTGTGGGCCATTCCAGACCCCTAATATTATCCTACATGTAATACTAGTATATTAGGGATCTGAAGATGACACTTGGCAGTGCTTTGTGGCACCCCTTTGGTCTGCCAGCACCCGGAGCACATGCTCCACTGGCTCCACCCTTGTTATGCGCTGGTGATATATACCATTCATCTTATATAAATTAATAATGTTCTTCAAAAGACATCCCTATGGAATTCTTACTTTATTATTTTAATGCAATGATATAAAAAGAAAGCATTGCTCATTCCAGTACATATTCCTCTTTGAAAGAATTTTATTAAGCATAGGTAAAGCTGTGTGTAGCTGATAAAAAAAAGGTAAGCCCATTAGGATAAAGTGTGGGTGAAATAGTTGCTTTTTATGACGGCTAATCATTATAATCAAAGGGCATTTTAGTTTAACACAATGGAAATATACTCCTTTTACAATCTTTTAAAAGCCTAAATAACAAATATGCAAATTATTGTTCAATTTTTATGCCACAGCTGAGAAAAAGCACAAATTGACCTGAAATACTGTTTCTATTTATTACTTGTTCAAACAAAAAATCTGCTGGTCTGAAATGCCAGAGATGTCAAACAGGTAATAATTAGCGGTAGTATATATTTTTTCCCCCTGGAAAGGATGAGATTAGAAGTATATGACTGTAATGACTGTGAAGTTGAAATAAATCACAATGTAGTCAAGATATATATGGCTTGTAAGCATGTGCTGTGTCTTACATTGAGTTGCAATTAAAAGCTTGGTGAAAATTTCTTTGCTGTCATGCAGATTATACATAATTATTTCATAACAAATTCCATTCGTCCCCTGGTTTGTAGACATTACTGATTTCTATTTTGTTGGTGGGAAGAATGGGGTATTTTTTTCCAGGGTCAAATTTTTTATTTAATTTTTTGTCATTTTTTTTTTTTTTTAATAAAAAAACATATTTTTTTCTAAAAACACAAAAACTATTCATTATAATCAACTAAAAAGCCCAAAATTAATATTGGTGGACCGGCTCCAGAATAAATAGCTTGTAGAGGCTTTCCTATGGAGTATTCTATCCATACTTTTGTATGTGTGAGGGTAGAACACACCCCCTGTACTCCCTTTGCATGTAGGGGTCTTCCGCATGCAGAGCCCTAAGTTAAGTATGCGCACGCGGAAGGCAATGTACAGAATAGAAAATGGTATGTAAGGGATTTGGAAAATTCTTACTGTACAATTACCATTCTGGTTCCCAACCAACGTGCCTATCTTGTACACATGGTAGCTGATCCAGAGATGCGATTGCGAAAAGATCGCAAATATACGCATCTAAGGTTAAGATCTTAGCAGGTTCCAGCCCACTGCATAAAGAGTCACTCCCCTTGCAAACAGCGGTGGATCTTAAACTTAGACCACCACTGACTAGCCCTAACTCTGCACTGGCAGTTGAGATCTTAAGTGACGTAGTAGCGTATATTTAAGATCCCAAGTGTCAGCACGCGCCCACTTTCCCTCATTTCCCTGCCTCCACCCGCTAATTTCCATGCAAATCCTTTAGATCTTAAACATTCGCAGCACTTAAGATCTTAAGTGCTTGCGATCGGTTCAAACTTATGATCTTAGCGAATTTACGCTCCTTACCACTACGTACATGGCGTTGCACTATTACTACGCATGCGCAGTTTAGCACATTTTCTAAGATCCTAAATATACGCTCCTAAGTGCCGTGGAAATCATATCTCTGAATCAGTTGATGATGATGATGAGTTGGCCAATCCCCCGCGAGGAGACTGCATTTTGCATGTAATTCTACATCGGATGAATGCCATCCAGTGCAATATTGACTTTATTTTATCTTTATTAAATGTGAATGTCTTGCATGTACTCATATACAATCAGATATAATGTATGCATTTCCAGTATTTGTGCATATATTTTTTCTTTGATTTTTTTCCCCAAAGTTTAACCAATGATATAATTGAGCATATAAAGCTGGATGTAGACTTAAGTGAGTGCTTGAAATTAGATACTCCTGGGTTAAAGCATGCTGATTTCGGGGGGAGTCAAGTAAATTGTATTCTTTGCATGCAGGGATATATCTTTGAATTGCTTACTGCACACAGACACTGACCAGCTTTACTATCACACAGTTATTTAGACTTGGGATAGGAAACATCACCTCTCAACTCTAATACTGTTTGCAACAGATAAAATATGACTCCCCTGCAATCAACATGGTTTAGCCCAGGAGCAACTAATTTCAAGCACTTACTTAAGTCTGGATCCAGCCCATAGGGAGTAATAGTGAGTAACGTCACAGAATGTTTGATATTAATATATCAACTAAACTTGTTATCTAGACTCACAACAAACCCTGTCCCACAAATTCCCTCCGGTGTCCTTGGGCCTGATCCAGACCTACGCCGATGCGCTGTGCTTAGTAAAGAACAGCGTATCGGCGTGCACTCTGCCCGACACTCCCCCTGTGCAAGCTAACTTCAACTGGCCTAAGCAAGGGAAAATACGCTCACACAGGAGTGTATGCCCACTAACCCCTCCCTCCCTCATTAAACTCCCCCTGCCCACCTACACTAACCTAAACGTAGTAACGGCGGCGTTACTATGGCGCTGCTACGGACGCCCGATCAACATCTGCCCGGCGCATGCGCAGATCGGCTTTTAAGCCGATCTTACACTGCTGGCCGGCGTCTTAACACCAGCCAGCGTAGGTCTGGATCAGGCCCCGTGTGTCATCTTCCTCCCCCAGGTCGACGCTTACAAAGAAGAAATATTAAAAGAACAAGTAAATTGTTACATAAAATGTATTCCATATTAAAAAAAAACCCACAAAAAAAACTTCTGTGGTTAGACAATATATAAAATAATGTTATTAAATGTGTACTGAGTAGTTAGAGAAAAGTTGTGTTCTGCCAAAATAGGGATGTGATGTTTAACATTTATTTGTGAAATGGATTGTAAATGTGCAGTGAAAACCTGGCAGACAGATGAAATTTTAGGTAGTTGCACTCAAGCAGTAAATAACAAGTGCATAAAGTACAAAAAGAAACGCGATAGGAAATGTATTTATGCGCATAACAGAAATTTTTTTTACTGGAAAAAATATAAAAAATAAAAAGTCTGACGCTATTCAGACAATGGTGACCAATGGGGAACTAGAGGTTAAACATACAGGACCTGATCCATACTTAAGGTCTTAATCCATACGTTAGCCTCCTCTGCCAGGTCTAACATCTGGATTTTGGTATCCAAAATTCTGCACACAGGAGAACAGGGCACTCCCCCTGCACTCCTATGGCTGGAATGAATATCCGTTCCCTGAGAGCTACCTTAGCAAATCCCTGCTGCATGATTTAAATGCAAATGCTCACCCTCCATGTGTATCTTGTACACATGATGAGTGCGCCCGCCTCCTGTGTGGAGAAGGAATACCATACAGAATTCAGAATCAGATGGATGCTGTCCAATGCTGAATTACTTGAAAAGGCAGAACTGACAGTGTGAAGTATGTTAATTGCCTGACCTTATTAAATTAGGATCCGGACCACAGATATTAAGTACTATAACCTGCCCTTGTACTGGCAGGATGGGTTCCATCTATCAGGTGAGGCCATAGCTTTGATTACAGGTAAGTTTAAGGATTCTTAGATGATGGCAGGATCAGCTTCATGTGCTCAGTTGTAGGCAGGAAAGCAGAAGCAGGTCACAGTGGATAAATACGTATGTATCAAATTCTCACATGGTGCAGGTAGTAGTTGAGTCAAGGTGTAACTTATTTGATAATTTATATCGTGTGGCCATATTTAAGTGTTGGTCACAGCCCAACAGTTTCGACTTGGTGGCAGTCTAATAGATTTTGTTTTTCCCCTATGGTGCAATACGGAGGCAGAAGGAGGGCCCCAGTTTTGTTTGCAAAAGGGAAAGATTAGGATCCAAACTTTAAGTGTATCAACTGTGTATTTCATGCTCTGCTTTTCTTTGTTGGTAGTTAAAGTTAACAAACTTTACTAACTGTAGGTAGTTTATAGTACTTAAATGAATACATTTTATAGTTAAACCCTCAATTGGTTGCCTGAGATAATTATTGTGTTACGCAGGAAGTTACATGGGTGAGGACATCAACCATGGGAAGTTTATGATTCCCATTTGATTTTTAAAAGGTAAAACAATATATCTTATTTTTTTTTATTATATTTTTATT
>WWET01000850.1:388045-408075 GCA_011038615.1 Limnodynastes dumerilii | reverse complement strand
ACCATTTATTTTTTTCCTCAAAACGGGACATCTACTAATTTTTACGGGGGCCCACCACATAGTCAATGGGCATGGTCAAAAAGTCATGGCCAGAGGATAATTGTATCAATGAAACTTGCAAATAAATTGTGTATCATCTGTTACACCCACAGACTGGTTCAACAGCTCAGTGTGAAAAGCGTGTTCTACTATCAATTCTCATTTACAGTGACCCATATAACTACAATGAGTATCCTACTGACATAAATACAAGGCAGAGAACATACTACTGATCACCATACAATAAGGACCACTTAAGATAATAGCAACTTGATCCTAGTTACTGCCATACAATACAGACTATATCCTAGCTATTGCGATACCATATACACTGCACCCTAGTTATCACCATATAATACACATTGCATCATAGTTATCACCATACAATACACATTGTATCCTAGTTATCACCATATACATTGCATTGCATCCTAGTTTTCACCATACAATAAACATTGTATCCTAGTTATCACCATATAATACACATTGCATCCTAGTTATCACAATATAATACACATTGCATCCTAGTTATCACTATACAATACAAATTTCATCCTAGTTATCGCTATACAATACACATACAAATACACAAAACATTTTACTGGGCTACATTCAATTAAAGCAACATTCTGAAAGTAAAACTATATGAGGAATTAACTAATAAAGTATAGAAACCTAAACATATTAAATATAAAAATATTATATATACCTCCATCCATTTCTTGCCCTCTAGAGCCATCCAATCTCCCCTCTCCTTGTGTGTGTGTCTCCTGTCAGCCTTTCTGCCCCTTCCTTGTGTGTGTCAGATCAGCCAGCCTTTCTACCCCTTGTTTTTGTGTTCAATAAGCCTTTTTGCCCCTTCCTGTGTGTGTCCAGAAAGCCTTTCTGCACCTTCCTTCTGTGTGTCGGACCAGCCAGCTTTTCTGCCCCTTCCTTCTGTGTATCCAACTAGTCTTATTGCCCCCTTCTTCTGTGTCCATTCAGCCTCATTGTCCCCTCTTAATTTTTGTCCAGCCAGCCTTTTCTCTCCCCTCCTAATTTTTGTCCAGCCAGCCTCATTTCCCCCTCTTTATTTTTGTCCAGCCAGCCTTATTTCCCCTCTTTATTTTTGTCCAGCCATCCATATTTCCCCCTCTTAATTTTTGTCTAGTCAGCCTTATTTCCCCCTCTTAATTTTTGTCCAGTCAGCCTCATTTTCCCCTCTTAATTTTTGTCCAGTCAGCTTTATTTCCCCCTCTTAATTTTTGTTTAGCCAGATTTATTTCCCCCTCTTAATTTTTGCTCAGCCAGACTTATTTCCTCCTGTTAATTTTTGTCCAGTCAGCCTCATTTCCTCCTCTTAATTTTTGTCCAGCCAGCCTCATTTCCCCCTTTATTTTTGTCCAGCCAGCCTTCTTTCCCCCTCTTAAGTTTTGTACAGACAGCCTTATTGCCCCTTACTTCTTATAGCTGCCTCTTTAGTGTGCGCCCCCTCCATGTTATTCCTCCACACTCCCCAAAGCAAAATACTTCTTCCACAATAATAAACTTACCTTTTCTTGCCATCTTCTTACCTCCAGCTCTCTCCTCCGCGGTGCGCTCTGCAGAATAACGCCAGCGTGACCTTAGGTTTACATTTATAACTTGTACTTTATCTAACGACGTTTAGCGCTGTCTCACCTTGTTTTTACTTTGTTATATCCTCTTTTGGAAACTAGTGGGGGAGGTCCACTTTTGCTTGACAGCTGCAGGGTTGTTGGAGTCTTTTATATGAAGCGCTGACACATACAATATATATAGAACAATTTAAACATGCTTGGGATAAATATAAGGGTATCCTAAATTGTAAACCAAATTCTGGGTAAATAGGGTCTAGGGTCAGTATAGTTTTCAATAAACAAATGGGCAGACTATATAATGTTTCCAAATAACGTGTCTTTTATGAAGGAGTTTTGTTCATTCCAAATGAATGCCTCTTTTCAGTGTGCCACAAACAGGTTTGTGTAACTGGGTGCGAACTTCATGTCCATTGTAGTCCTGCGAACCAGTCTGTTGCACAGGCCTCCAAAGGAGAAGTAATTGTGGGTCAATGTGAATTTTATTGCCTCCATAATAAAATCCTGTTGTTGGGTTTTGAGGATAAAGGATCATTTCCGGACTTTTCCATCCTTTTTCATGATCTGTAATAAAATAAAGTAACGTTATGCCACTGGTCATCAAAAATATTGTTTCTGCCGTTTGATACCTTGTAAGATAATTTAACATTTCCTTGGAATCCTTTAGATAACTTGTTTGCTTTGTGGCAAGTGGTTGTAAAAAAGTATGTTTATATTCTGATTAATTGATGGTGATGCCACCACCTATACTTGCCACAAAAGGACAGCCCGGTGAATTTATGAGGTTCTTGTGGATTTTTTGTAGCTGACAAAAAAATAAAAGGTAAAACTGGATTCTTGTAAAAATATTCAAAGTATCTCTTTGTTAGTATGTTTGGATTTCTGGTGCACTCATTAAGACAATTCCTAATTATATTGTTCCGTGGGGTCATTTTTAAGGACTTCATATTAGTTTGAATAGATTAATCGCCTCTTTTAAAAATTTTTCCTTGCTTATAATTACAGTGCCTCCCCACTTGTCTGCCTATTTTATGACCACATTATTCATTATTCACTGTTCCCTCTTGCTTGGTCAAGTGGTTTCCATAGATCTTTTAGTGTGGTCAGATCTTAAATTTTCTCCATTTTTAGAATGCTTCTATAAAGGGGCCTTTTAGGTGGATGGGATGGCACTTGAATTTTTAATGAAATTATGTGTGTATAAATTATCTATCTTTCATTCTATTTATTTCTGTCTTTTTTTTAAAAGATCTCAATTGGATTTTTTTGATCTTTCATGAAGAATTTTTTAAGGGTAAGATTCCTGACATATTTGTGTACATCCAAAAATGTCTCCAATCTGTTAAGTGGTTTACTTAGAGCAAGTTTTAGACCTTTAGGTCCGTATTCAGAGTACCGGACGTATAACATATACGTTTAGAGATTTTTACTACTGCGCATGCGTAGTAATTTTTTAACATAATCTACGTATCTTTTTCTTATGTAGATTGCGTAAATGCGCTCTGAAAGCAACCAGGAGAGTGGCTGCAACAGGTGCTATGTGAAATGAGCATACTGCCACCTGCCATTTTGATGGGTTTAAAAACAATGTAGAGAAGTACAGACTTTGGAAGACTTACATGTCCATAAGCCTGCCTTAAGTTCTCCACATGGATCTGCGTCCTTCCGAATGCATATCCATGCGGAAGTGCCTCCTTTTGCCCATTCACCTTCATCTGCTTGTCTTTCCTCTCCCCCCCGTACAGAATTAGGCATGCGGATGTCTGACGGAGTTTAGGATTAGGTCACAGAAACAGACATCTGTTTACAAACCTGAATTAGAAAAAAATAAAACCTGAATCAGCCATTTACTCAATGAAAAGTAATAGAGAGCCAAAGCAAGTGCACCCGATACAGATTTGAATACAGGTGAAAGTAAGTACTATTTCTGTCAAAGAGAGTTAGAACTTCAAACACATTACAAATACATTACTAAAGTTTGTAAATAGCGGCTGGATTATTATGATGTTGTCAAAAATTTCATGTATACAGTAATAAAAAAATGGTTGGCATAATACTTTTCAATAAAAATCATTAAATTGTTGTTGTTTTAATGCACTTATATTGCTATTAAATTATTCTCAATATTCTTAGGGCCAGATTTACTAAGCTGCGGGTTTGGAAAAACATAAATAATGCCCATTGCAACCAATCAAATTTTAGCTCTCACTTTTCTATTACATACTAGAGAATGTCGGCTAGAATCTGATTGGTTGCTATGGGCAACATCTCCACTTTTCAGCTTAGTAAATCCCAGTGGTGCACCCAGGGGGGTTTCCAGTTGCCCAGAAACCCCCTTTTACAAACTGAAAAACCCAAAAAAATCAAATAAAAAAATTTATTTAGTGCACTGGACGTCTGCAAGCCGCTCTGTGTATCGGATCAGCGCATTCTCCTTTAAACCAGCGGCAGCCAGCACGGACATCTGTGGTATCTGAGCGGAAATGGGTTACAGGTTTTATTGCAAAGATGTGGATTGCAGAGAGGTGTAAGCAACGTTAGAAGACTCTGAATAACTACACATCAGCGTTTAGTAAAAATGATTTTACTTTTTGAATTTTGTTTATAGATAAGCAGAAAACTTATTTCAAATTATTGAACAGTGAGTATTAATAGCAATTAAAATTCAATTAAATACTAATAGCGATTAAAATTGAATGTACTACATTTTACAAATATATTTCATATAATACTTTCCAAATTATGCAAATGAATTAGTTACAATCAATAGTAGCAATATTCCACAATGTAACACATGCAATGCTTTTAAATCAATTAAGGAAAAACCAATGAGATTATTTCATATCATTTGATATTATCATTTATATTACATTTAATATTCTATTCAGTAACTAAGCTTTTTACTTTAAAACTAAAATACAATTCAGTTAGTTTTGTGAAACTTTTATGAACTATACAGCAGTAGAAATAATTAATAGTCAGTACTATTATTTGTTATCTGCACAATTGTCATTAACATATTTTCTTATGGAACATTAATGTCTCAGTTCAGATTTTAGTATCTTCTAAAATGCTTTTCAACTTGTACCATACACTTCTGAACTGTCCTAATAAAACAGATGTGTCCTTTTTTCACTATCACCTTCTTCACCCCTTTCCAGCACCTCCAATGCTTCACCTCACTCACGGCCCCTTCTCTGGATCTCACCCAATACCTCAGATATCTGTCTTGTTCCACAGGACACTCTCCAGCAAGTCTCTGTACACCTTTGCTGTCCCCTTCAAAGTACTGCACACTCTCCGGCTACCGACACCTCTCCTGCCACCTTCATAATACCGCTCTCTCTCTCCGGCACCAGACACCTTCGCTGTCTCTCTCACACTACTGCGCTCTCTCTCTGGCTCCTGACACCTTCGCTGTTTCTCTCACACTACTGCGCTCTCTCTCCGGCTCCCGACACCTTCGCTGGCCCTTTTCACCTCACTTCTAATGTACCATCATTCCTTATTAACCATCAATCTCACAGCAAAATCCTCCTACACCTTCTTCTTCTCTCTCCACACACCAACTGCCTTTTCCAACTGAACCTTCTACAAAAATCCCTTGCGATTAACCGCATGCCACTACCAGCTGACTGCTGCCTAGGCAACAGTCCAAACAACGATTCTCGTGCACCAGCCAGTCATCTCCCTGGCAACACTCCCACACCATCTTGCACACTGATATCCTGGGGCACCACACATCTGATACTTGGAGGAAGACAGTGACTTTGCCTATCCTAACACACACAGAGCAGTCGGAAGTGTGCCTGCTGCTCTGTGTATATTAGGATCGGCACACTCACTGTCTTTGTGACAAAAGCCTACCCCAATATCAACTTATCTTAATCCTCTGTGTGGTCTACTTTTGCACTTCAGAATGATTCCAAGCTCCCTGAGAAGAACTGTCGGCTCCTCTGTGTATATTAGGATCGGCACACTCATATGGCCAGTGATTAGTTACCTCTGTCCCCCTTCCCCTTAAAACCAAACAGGAAGAAAAAAAACAGCAATAGCTGTGCACCTGCCTGTATTTTTTCTTACTCACATGGGGGCAGATCCAGAACAACGTTTCTGTGCGTATTTACACGTGGCGGAGACGTAAAAACGCAATTTGGTATGTACTGAGCATGCACACGACCGATGACACGCTACATAACGTAACTCTGAGCATAAGGGCCTTTCACGTATCAGTTGCATAAATTTGTGGAGACGTGCCAGCCTTAAGACATCCAAAATTACGTTTCTAAGGCGAGTTTATACATTTAAATAGTACAGTATGGGCGTGTTTAGCGGCGTAATTATGGACAGAAAGCGTAAAGCGGCCTAAGTACATACATTCAAGGGGAGTGCCAAGGGGAGTGTATAGAAGGTATGCTCGCGTAAATACGCTACACTAGTAAATGGATTGCAAGCAGAGTTCTGGATCTACCCATGGATACAATAATGTATGACAGGCACTTGTATTAATTGTATTACAGGAGGGTGCAAATGTAAAATTTGTGGGGGGAGGGGGGATTGGGAATTGGCACACTTTATAAAGTATATTAGCGGTCTGAGATGGCACATTGTAATGCATGTGAGATATGTTAGGATTTAGGAATGTCACACTATATACAGTATATAGTGTAACATTCCCAGACCCCTAATATACCCAATATATATTATACTATATGCTATCTTAGACCGCTATTATACCCAGTATGTACTTTATACAGTGTGTCTTATCTAGACCCATATATTAGGGGTTTGAGGATGCACACTATATAAGGAAATAGCACATACTATAATATTTATAGGGTATATTAGGAGTCTTGATATGGCACACTATGCACTGTATACACTAATATAACTTGTAAATATTATAATATGTGCCATTACCAAAGCCATAATCTACCCAGTATATTTTTTTATATAGTGCGTCCTCTCTATAGCACTAATTTACTCCACATGTTTACTAGAATTTGGAAACCCCCCTTTAATAATCCTGCGTTTGCCAATGAATCTGGCCCTTAATCTCTTTTTCCACTATACTATACAGTGTACTATCCCACTGGTGCACAATGTAAATGGACACTAGGCATGAGAGATACTGTTGCGTGTGCCTTTGGGTCTAACGCAACACACCCTAATTTTTCAGCCACATGTATGCCTTGCATGATGCGTTCTGATTAACGTGCACCTCTGGGTTGTGTCCACTATGTTCTGAGTATGCAGGTCAGGTCCCCTGGTGTGGATAGAGATGGCTAAGTATTGCATGCTTGGAGGTTTCAGGTAACTCTTGCACATGTGAGAGTATGCTGAGAAATAGGAATGCTCAGAGAGTGATAATTGTGGTGGACACAGGAATGCACTGGTATAATAATGGTCCAGGAGCATCTGCAGGCAAAGTTCACAGTAGCAGTTGCAACATCAGAACCACATAGGCAACTGCAAATCAATTCCACAAAAACAGATTTTGACCTGCAGATTGTACTCACAACAGTACTTGCATGACTGATGTTCAGCTGTGTAGACAAGACTCAGAGATAATAGGCTGATATGGAAGATGGAATATACAGGTGTGCTTGCAGGCCAAATGCTCAAGCTGTTCTACAAAAGTCAGCAGGTTTAATTGCACAGGTTGTAGTATGCAAATGTAAGACTCGAGTACGCTTGCTGGTAAGACGATCAAGCTGTACTGTAGAGACTCGTGTTATGGGAATGGCTGTAGTATGCAGATAGACTGCACAGGTGTACTTGAATATCTGATGTCTAGCCTATAGTACAGAGGTTGCAAGATGGCAAGAAATGGTGCTAACTAGTGATGAAACAGAATAACATTTGGAAATTGTAAAAATAAATTATGCTCACAAGGAACAATGGAGCCAGACAAAGTATAAAGAATACTAGTTGTTATCAAGGAGACAACTGATGAGCAGATTTAAATAGAGCACCAAGCTTGCAGATTAGTAGCTAAGAGCAGGTGATCATTAGTCTTGTATTCCAGTTGAACAGATGGAGTCAACTGATTGTAATTCCAAAATGGCAGGAACTAAGTCTTAGCTGAGGACAGCAATCAGGCAGTAACACGGTAAGAGGGTTTCGTGCCGCGAGTTGTGACATAAAGGGGCAGATCCAATTGTCCACGAAACTTGGTCGTGATGCTTTGGTTGCCACTTTACAACATTTATAACAATTTTGGCTACCGTAATAGGCAGGAATAGGAACACTTCGCACTTACTGCTGTCTTCGTAGTCAATTGAATCTGCCCCAAAGACTTTAGAGCTTTCACACAATAAGAAAATAGACCTCTAGCTCGAAAATTATTCAACTAAACACACTAAAAGGATCAGAATAATCATAAACTGCATGAAACAAACTACCCAGAATCAGGCCTTAACTTTATCTGGGACAGACTTGATGAGTGCTATGGCTCACCAGAGCAATAGAAATTACACTGTTCAAAAGACTTGATGATTTCCCTAAAATACTCAGCAAAACTCAGAAACATAGAGAACTGAGTGACCTATTAATGGAACTTTAAATACCTAAGTCAAAAGAGAACCTCCAGGAACTTGTATTCATTGACTCAACCAGAGGGCTGTTCACTTATTTAGTGCAAAAGCTATCTAACAATCTGCAGGAGAAGTGGATTATTCATGGCTCAAATTTCAAACATGTGTACAATGTTTTATTTCCCCATTTTCTGTTTTTGTGAACTTCGAACACCACCAAGCTAAGATCTGATATGCCCCAAGATTCTCCTTTACACCATCAGATGCACTGCCTAACTATCGACTAATATCTCTTTGATTCCTCCCACAGGTCTTCCAGCTCATTCCACCAGGAAACTAACGCCATAAAACATGGCAACATGGGGCTGATCCAGATCTAGGAGTAATTGCACCAAAATGTGTAAATCTGCAGCCGAACAAACCATGTTATAATGTGAGGGGTGCAAATTAAATTAAATTATATGAGTACAGGGCAAATACTGGCTGATTTTTCTTATCGCACACAAATACTGAACAGCTTTATTTTTAAACAATAGGAGGTGTATCACTAAAAAGCGCTTTGTAGTCCTATAAGCAGCAGATCCTCAACCCGGAGTGTCCAGAACTCCTAAAGGGATATACAGTACAATAATAAAAAATGGGTAGTGAAACAGTGCTAAGACCAATACATATAAATAAATAATAAAATAATAGGAGTAACGGCATACAGATAAAAGGCTCATAATATTCTTTTGCATAGGAGATGGAGCCAAAATCCATTTATAATGTTCCTTGTATCCTCATGCCCCCAATATAAAGGAGAAAAAAGGACAAATAGACATGTATATATAAATAAATAAATACATACAAATGATTAAAAATAATCTTTACTTCCACCATCAATAAAACAAAATATTAGGTGTATATCAAAGGGAACAATCCCCTACCTAGTAAACAATGTACACAGCCAAATCAATCCATAGAATGCTGTATTGGACGTCCTGGCAGCCGATGATGAAGTCCGGGGAGAGAACCGACACACACTGGGAGGCAGGAGTTCCTGACCACACCAACTAGGATCATAGGTGTGGTCAGGAACTCCCTCCTCTCAGTGTGTCGGCTCTCTCCAAGGACTTATTTATTTATTCTAATACATAGCTTTATTTGTAAACTTTAAGTTAGAGTTTAGTTACAAAACAATGCCTCCTTATTCTTTTTGCACTATTTATATTTACCTCCACCTGCGGTTCAACATGGTTTTGCAAAGGTGCAGATTTGCGGTGACTTTGAAATGTGGATTAGCCTCAGTGTCGTCTTCATCGCAAATCCCATTCTTTCCTGAGATTCTGATCCTTTAGCTCTTTAGAGAGAAGTTAATCATGGATCACAAAGCTTTTCTCTGTGATAATGGCATCTGCTTCAAATGCTGCTTTTCAATATCTCACTTTGCCAAGTGTTGTAAGCTTAGGGCAAACTGTACAGAGTAAGGTAACATGGAACATAAGGCAGCTTTACACCCTGGGTCAGCTCTATGGAAATTCAACACACTCACAGTGTCACTAAGCATGGTGGGGAATAAATGGACACTACAGCAGA
Organism: Limnodynastes dumerilii; assembly: GCA_011038615.1. Lineage (NCBI taxonomy): Eukaryota > Metazoa > Chordata > Amphibia > Anura > Limnodynastidae > Limnodynastes > Limnodynastes dumerilii. Next base: position 398,330 of record WWET01000850.1, on the reverse strand, counting down.
GGTTACATCTCAGTTGCAGATCTTGCTAAAAAATATGTCTATGTACAGTCTAAAAAATAAATAAATGAGAGCCGCACAAAATCATAAACTAATAGAGATCCTTAATATTATCAAGTGATTTCACAAGAGTCTAAATACAAAATGCAAACAATGAATCCAATATCTTACAAGAGGAAAAGTAGAAAAGAAAACGATATTTGCAACATACACCATCACAATAATAAAGTAGTAGAGCAACATACTATCAGATTCCATTAAAAAGAAAAAACTTTTAATTGGTCATTTAAAAATTTAAACATAATATAAGTACATTGGGCCTGATCCAGAACAACGCTTCGGAGCGAATTTACGCATTGGCGGAGACGTAAAATCGCTCTTTGGTAAGTACTGCGCATGTGCACCATAGAAAATACGCTCCGTAACGTAGCGTAATTGTGAACGTATAAGCCATTCACGTATGTGTCACGTAAATACTTACGTGTGGGCATCCCAATTTTACGTGCCTCCAAAATACGTCTGAAATACGTTAAGTAGGCGGGGGTTTGTATTTAAAGTGTACAGTATGGGCGTGCTTAGCTGCGTAAATTCGTGTTGCCCATATGTACGTGTGCGTATCACTGCGGTTACGTTGACAAAAGTTAAGGTAGGGTTTGGAAAGCGTATTTTGACAAAATACGTACGTTCAATGGGTGTTACTAGGGGAGTGTATAGAATATACGCACACGGAAATACGCTACGCGAATAAACGTACGGCAAACGCAGTTCTGGATCTACCCCATTGTTATTCATAGAAGTGAATTGAAATAACAAAGAGAAACCTATCCCTTTTTTTTGTTTGTTTTTTTTAGAAAACTGTGACTTCACTGTCATACTTCAACCCTTCTGGGCAGTAGCTCACCCTAACTATATAATCACCAGTGAGAGAGACAATTTGAAGCAGACAAGGACTCAAAAAGGGAAATTCCCTTATGTACTTCGAAATGTACCACTGTATGATGGATTCACTGACGCGCGTATCGCCTGAGCTTTATCAAAGAGTGATGGAGTCATGTGTTTCATGTCCTGTATAAATACTTTGGCAAATCAGATGGCAGAAGATATAACTGGATCACCTGAGAAATTGATAGATTTTAAATAAATAAAACAGTAGTGTAAATGTTATCAAATAAAGATAAAAAAAACTATTAAATATATATTGTTCATAAGCAAACAAATAGAGGAGAAACTGTTAGATTCAGCAATGCTGGAATGTAACCAATTGGATAATGTATCTGACATAGGACCGTATTCACACTTAAGAATGATTTAGGTTCTTAACCGATTTACGAATGCCATAGGGCTACCTTATCTTTAGGTTTGTAGTTGTGTGCGTATGATGGCTAATTTAGAACATTTTTGTTTAACCGTGTCCAGATTTCCTCATTTAAATGGCTCCCTCCACCCAATCTTCATTCTTAAGTAAGGAAATAGGTTTGTAATGGTGATTCAGAGCCGTCCCGTTCTTAAGTCCTACGTAAATTTCGTATATTAAGTTACCACACGTGCCGTATTTCCCATCTTAAATATACGCACCTAAATAACACACTTTTTTAACTGTGAATTTGGTCCATAATGATTATTTATAGGAGCTTATGAGAATGGTGACCAAATCCATGCACCCTCCAGATGTTATGTTAGTTTTACGGCATTTACAAACAAAGGGGCTGTGCTTCCCCTCCACCGCTAAGGTGAATGGGGGGAAGTATGCAAAATTTACAGTGTGGGTGTCACTACCCACTTACAAGCGAATCAGCAGTCAGATGGACCACTGACTGGTCCATCTGACTGGTCCATCTGCCTTATGGCAGCGTAAATCTCACTTGTTATGAACGAGAGAGGGGAGAGTCAGGGGGAGTTCACTTCCCTCCCCTCTCGTGTGTAAAATATATATTTTAAGTTTACCTTTTGTTTGTCGCACTATTGAGTAGAAATATACATTGAAACTATTCTGTAGTAGCAATTGATCGATACTGCCACCACGTAGATTGGGAAAGACCTTCTCCAAAATGAAAGGTGTCAGGTCTATAGGATTAACATTGTGAGTCCTAAAAATGTCTTACATATGGCCTTTCAGCCATAGCATTGTGGATAAAGCCAATGGGGCTTATTCAGACTTAAGAAGGAGCTTAAAATTAAGAGAGGAAAGTTACTCCTGGGCTAAACCATGTTGATTGCAGGGGAGTCATATTTCATCTGTTGCAAACAGTATTAGAGTTGAGGGGTTATGTTTCCTAGCCCAAGTCTAAATAACAGTGTAATAGTAAAGCTGGTCAGTATCTGTGTGCAGTAAGCAATTTAAAGATATTTCTCTGCATGCATAGAATACAATTAACTTGACTGCCCCTGAAAACAACATTGCTTTGCCCAGGTGCAAATTTCCTCTCTTAATTTCAAGTTCCTTCTAAGGTCTGAATCAGGCCCAATATGCTCAGAGAGCGGATATTTAAAAGGTCTTGTGGTTTTTTCCACATAACTTAATCCACAGCAACATGTCAGACAGTAGATGACGTGTTTTGAATTGTCTGAATTTATGAATACGATTATATTGATCATGTATCTCTTTTCTTTTGAGGTATATATGAGCATGCCTTGCATGTATCACCTGGGTGGCACCCAGGATATTTAGTTAAATATCTTTTAGAAGAGGTATGATGACTCCTTACCAGTGTATCTCAAATATGCTTGCCACAACGTCAACACTGTATATTCAAAAACATTGTCATGACCCAGACCTCACCTGAGGCTATGTGACTTACATGTAACAAGGGGTTAAGCAAAAATACCCACCTGGTCTATTTTTTTAAATGCTTATTCCCCCTGTTCACCGCAAATATGACTTATTACCAAAGCTCCACAGTATAGGAACAGGAATTGGAGTATAGGAGTTGGGGCACTTTGGTACCTCTTTTCCACAATATACTTTATCAGAATTATCATAAACTCAAATGATCTCTTCTGTTATCAGTAAGAAGTGTTTAAAAAAGAAAAGCTGACAGATGAATGCATAAGAATACAAAAACATGAACATATTAATTAACAATTAATATCAAAAGAAATAATGCACAATGCTTATATACAAAATGCTCTTGTGATTGAAAAGATTGTCTGCTGAAAAAGCCTCGGGAATCCATTACGCACAGACTTCAATTACATTCTTAGTGAGATAAGAAAGGGTGGGCCAGTCCTCCATAAAAAGGGAGTTAAGAAGAGTAGTTGGGAGGAGGCATTTAAAGACATAAGCACGAAGAGTTAAAATAGCCCTATGGAGGCGGAATCCGCGCGGACATATTTCTTTTCTATTTCTTAACTGTGGATCAGGCTCATTGGGCCTGATCCAGAACAACGCACGCTTGCGAGCTAACGCTGATTGTAAGCGTAAATTCGGCAGGAAAAAACGCACCGCGCATGCGCTTAGTGACAACTTCCGATAGTAAAACACTGATTTTCCTAGCGGCGATTTGGGCGTCCGTATACTTTGCGTCTTTACCAACAAAGGTGCGTGTTTATAGTATGAAGTTCGTATGGACGCTGGAATTAAGGAATATAGGCGGGGGGAGCCATTTAAATTGTACAGTATGGGCGTGCTAAGCGTTGTTAATACGCAATGAACGTACGGATGGCCGTGGAAACGAACACAAAAGTTAGGGTAGGGTTTGCTGAGCGTATGGAAGCTAAACTAGGTACGAGCAAGGGGAGTGCCTATTGCCGTGCATCGGTGGTACGTTCAGCGATAATACGCTACGCACAACAGCGTAGGTCTGGATCAGGCCCAATGTTGCTGGAACATCTGAACTGAACAAGCTAACTAATTCCTTGTTGCAATTTTATGGACTTTGTATACATCTGAACTGAACAAGCTAACTAATTCCTTGTTGCAATTTTATGGACTTTGTATAATAAGTCTTGCTTTATAGCACTGAATGTTTGCTGTTATTGTTCTGTATAAATAATTTTTGCAGCAGCAAGTAAGTATTATACCCACTGACACCCATTTGAATAAGGCACAGTGCTTATCTAGCAATTGAATTATATTTATTCGGAGACCGATATATTGCATTGATTTATATTTCTATATTGAATAAATAAGATAATTTGTGACATGCTAAATAACATTGCATATTGAGGGTATTGTGGTATTACTTCCCTGTACTCCTGATACTAATCTGCTGCTGTGGTAAACCCTTACACCACAAGCAAGAGGAATAAACCCATGTGTTTATGCAGTTTTAGCCCCATGTTTCATTCCAACATTACTAAGATGGACCTTTTCATCTCTGCTATAACCCTGGATTTGCATAATATAGAGGCATCACTAGGGTGGGTGTCACCCGGTGTGGAAACTCATGGTGTCGCCCTCTCAGGACCTCCTTCCATACAACACGTTGTACCCCTTTCACAATGAACTATGGACCTGGGAATAACCCTGGTTGGGTGTCGGTGTGAATGGGTCAACCCGGGGATGCCCTAATCCCTGCTTTGGTAGTGCACTGCTGTGAGGTCACAGGCTCCGTGATGGAGCTCAGAGTCAGGATATTAGCTCCCAGTCTGGAGCTTCTGTGACATAGGACCAGGAGTATAGTAGGATCTATTGAGAAGAAAGTCTTGAGCTAGCACTCCATAAACTGCACATGTGTGATGTAAAACACCATATCCCCAGCCACCTTATCTAAAATAAAGCACAAAGAGACATATTTGTGGGATTAAATTGGATTGAATAATTTCTAAATTTAGGATCCTCTAAATTAAATGTAAGAAGATTGTCATATTAGTAAAATTGATGGGGGCAAAGAAAGCAGGTTAAGTCCAGTCACAATAATAGGCACAGACAACATAGGTGCAAACAACCAACATATGTATAACTACATAAAGATTCCCAACAGGGGAGCATACTCCGAAACAAAACTGGCACTGCGCCAAACATTATGGTGCGCAAACAATAAGGTCGCCCACTCAGACGAACCTTTAAAAACGCCAGTCAATGTCAACAGCAACAACTCAAGCCGGCCAAATTCAACAGCTGAGCCAACAGAAAAACAGAAGTGCCATCAACAGTTAACAACCGAAGTATTCTTAACGACAAACTCTCAAAAGGGGAAAAATTGAATGAGAGATCCACAGGAGGAGCTGCCTTAAAAAATCCAGCCTACAAACAACTTTTCCCACCTATGCCAACAACCAATGAAACACAGGAAAGGTGGGTGATATAAATCCAGGCACACACAGGGAGTTTATCTGGTACTTCTGTTAAACTATTAACTGTCTGGAGTGGAGGCTCTGTCACCCCCTTTCCCATTTTGACACCCAGTGCACTCCACACCGCCCCTGTGACGCCACTGCATAATCTTGCCTTATATTAATTCTGGGGTGCCAATCATTCGCCCTGTTACAACTGTATGGCTCATGCCTTAGATAACTCAGTGAAAAGGGCTTAAAATCTCTTTCTATGAGCTTGGTGTTCTGTCTTACCTTATGGTATAAGCTCTAGATTTGTGCTCATGAGCCCTCTATAATTTTCAAAAACATGATTTACTGAATGATGATTAGAGCTTTGCAGTTACTCACCACCCACTCACTTAGGGTCTGTATTCATTACAACTTTTCCAATGTGGATTTCCATATTGTCTCTCTAAAAGTCTTTGATTTTAAGGGATGTTATTAATGTTACACAAAATTTAAAAAAATAAAAACAGATTTTGTCTTGTCTGATTCTACACTTAATTAGACAAGGTATATTCAACTGCTGTATATTTCAGTATTTATATGCTTCAATAAAATATTATTTAAAATCAGTTACTCACCACCCACTCACTTAGGGTCTGTATTCATTACAACTTTTCCAATGTGGATTTCCATATTGTCTCTCCAAAAGTCTTTGATTTTAAAGGATGTTATTAATGTTACACAATATTTAAAAAATAAAAACAGTCTGATTCTACACTTAATTAGACAAGATATATTCACCTGCTGTATATTTCAGTATTTATATGCTTCAGTAAAATATTATTTAAAATGTATATCATATTTTAAAATAGTTTTTATGATTTTATTTTTTAATATCTTTAGATTTTTAAATATTAGGCACTTATGATCTAATGAACAGTTGTAGCAAATAAAGCAGATATTGTACCTAAAAAAAGGAGTGCAGACATATACTGGGTTAATTAATATCTACAGGGAATAAATCTATTTGATTTGCTATAGTTCTAAGCTTCTATTTGGCCTTGGTTTTGTCTACTTAATCCATTAATAGCTATGTTTTGAAGACCTGCTCATGCCATTGAATCTATTCCACTGTGCAAAATGATGTGGTTTAATTGGCACTGAACTTAATAGATTACTGAAGACAAGTGGAAGCTGCTTTAATGAATTTCTGAGTACTTGTGTTTTTAGAATATCTTCTAATTAATGTCAAGAATACTTACATTTATTAGTAATTTAATTGATGACAGTAATTGCATAATATAATTACATACCACTAAATTGATTCTAAAAGAGTATACAGATTGTGAAATGTTAAATTTGTTAATATGAATTTGTACAAGTTCTCATTATAATAGCGTTATTTAGATGTTGCTTTGCTTTATATAGTGAAGTTTGTTTTAGATGTATTGTTTATAATTATTATTTATCGTTGTCAGTCTGCGGCCAGAAATGGCTGTTTTAGAATTAAAGACAGTTCTGAACTGGCTGGGAGAGAATGGCCCTTTCAAAATAGAAACATAGAAGGTGGTATTCTAAGTGGCATACCATTCCCAAAGGGGACGCTTTTATAGGAATTTAGACCTTTCAATATAGGGACATTCCCAGCGGTGACCAACATTCTTATTTATAATTATTATTCATGATTTATTATTGATATTAATATTGTTGTTGAAAAACAATGATTGCATTGAATTTAAAATATATGCAGAACAATTAGTAGAGGTGATTATTTAAAATTGGTAGTAAAAAGTAGTAAATAGACATAGCTGAGATAAGAGGAGCACCAGAGAGTGACTGTAGTGAAGGAACACCAGAGTTTAACATATATGCAGGACTGGGAGTACTCTAATTAAGTGATAAGTTTTTGGAGAGCAGGAGAGTTAAGAGAGAGATATATATCTTTAGCTCCCTAAATATATTTACATACAAAGGAGAGATGCAGCGTTAGACAGCAAAACCAGGAAAAATACATAGCTCTTGTTTATTGCACACAAATACTAAAAAATCTATTACCTTAAACTGTTCTTTAGAGATGCGCCAGGAAATGTCAACTCTGAACTGTAACTCTATTTTAACAGTTTAGATATGCCTCACAAGTGGTTTTTATGAGGTGTACATTTGCACCTGTTTTTGCAGTTACTCTCATAGGGCTTCATTTACTAAAGTCGCTTTTGCTCAAAGCGCCTATAATCCCGGGACTTCACTAAAGGGAAAGTTCCGGGACTTGAGCCTTTAGTAAAAGTGACAAGGCAAACATCGCTGGACAAAAATTGTCTAGCTGTTTGCCTTGTTAAACATAGGGCTTTCCGGATTCACTAGGTGATTTTACAAAAGTTTGTCAAGCCACTGTCACCGGACTTCAAGCCACTGTCAATGGACTTCAAGCCACTGTCACTGGACTTCAAGCCACTGTCACTGGACTTTAAGCAACTGTCACTGGACTTCTAGCAACTGTCACTGAACTTCAAGCAACTGTCACTGGACTTCAAGCAACTGTCACTGGACTTCAAGCAACTGTCACTGGACTTTAAGCAACTGTCATCGGATTACTATCAACTCTTCACGGACTATGAGCAAGTCATCCCAAGATAAATGACTGCAGAACGGTGAGTCAATAATACTCTTTTTTCTTTTTTACACTGCTAAAACACAATACACATAGGTTAATTTGTTACAGAGTGGCCATCTATTTATTTATTACATACAAAGGGGATACATAATGTACTGTTAGTGTTACTAAGTAATGTATTTTACTGTAAATAGTGTGTGTTGCTTTTTTTTTACACATCGTGCTGAGCGCGGTATGGTTATAACCCTTAACATGCTCATGCTGATATTTTAAAAAGCAACTTTAGTAAATGGAGCATATAGGGCCAGATCCAAACCTAAGCTAATTTTAAATACGATATTGTAGCGTTTTAATGCAATCGTAAGTATTATGCACTCCCCGGGCGCTCCCCTCGGACGCACGTAATTTACTAGATTTACGAGTAAAAAACCCTACCTTAACTTTTCCTGGCTGGTTGTACGTAATGGATTGTTGCATGCAAATGCCTAACCCAGCCCGTACTGTACAATTTAAATGCCTCCGTCCACCTGCAATGCATATTTCCAGCTGTCGCAGGGATGACACCCCCCTTCATACGTATTTATGAGGAAGGTATGTATGTTCAGAGTTACGACGCCTAACATCTGCTGGGCGCATGCACAGTACATATATATATATATACAAATAGTTGATATTACGCATGAAGCAAGCGTAAATACGCTCTCGTACTTGGCTCTGGATTTGGCCCATACTGAGTGAACCCCTAAACCTCTAGTCTCCATTTTTTATTATGGCAGTGGTGTGGCTCCCGGCCCACAAATATTTCTATTTCAAAAAGGTTTAGACCTTCCTCTAACCTTAACTCTCCCACCACAGCTTGAGCCCTAACCTCAGCCCTTCCGAAGCCACTGTAGTTGAATTACTACTTGTGAATGGGTAGAAATAGGTACCCATTCCCAATAACAAATTTATCCTTTTTGAGCACTGCACACATGATACAGCCACCATTTTAGCTAGCAGTTGTATCATGTTTGAAATAGGGTTGCAACCGCATCCCTGTAACGTGGGCTGGGGTGACGGGGGTAAGTAAATATTACAGTCTAGGTTGGTTTTAAGAGTTCCATGCAGATCTGGTCTGTACAATTAAGCTAGGGTTATGGCAGCATAAGTTCTGCTTACTCAGCTGCAAGTACTTGATTGAGCCGCCCTTGGTTTTGAAACCTGCTTTTACTCGGCACAGCATTCTCTCAATGGACCCAATATATATCTCTGTGCGACTTCCATGCGTGCGGAGATCTGTTATTTGACATGGAAAACGAGAGTGCAAAGTTTCATGTGGAAGTACTTACAACAAGCCACATCTGGCGTGCACATGTGCCAATGTTACATGGAACTTACGCAACAGACTTGTGTAAGTCTCCTTAAGTCTCAGACTTAATTGTGAATCAGGCCCTATGTGTCCAAAAAGTCCTAATTCATTTTCCAACCACTGTAGGAGTCTATTTTCCATACAACCTCCTTACAATTCTCTTTTGCACACAAAGTTCCTTTTATGACATATTCAAGATTATATCTCTTTAACATATTTGTATTACACTTAACATTTTAAGATAATTAACATTTTTTTTGTTAACTTTGTGTTGTTGACAATTTGTATTTTTTACCTATACTGTAAAAATAAATAATTTCAGTAAAAACATAACTAAAGGAATTCTAGAATTGATTGCACAACATGTACCTGATCATGAGCTGAAGCTTACACGTATTTTGTTAGGAGTAAGCACAGTGATTTTTAGCATTGGGCATGTGTACAATGGAAGCAAACACAGAAAGATGGACTGAAAGTGTCTGATCTGCCTAAGCTCACCTCTTTGTGCTGTGCGATTGTGGAAATAGGAAACAAGTACAGCTTGGTAAGTAAGGGGATCTACCAATACCAAACTGAAAGGGGAGGTTGGAGAGACATGATGGGAGCACTGAAGAGCTAGAAACATGATGGGAGCACTGGGGAGCTGGAGACATGATGGGAGCACTGGGGAGCTGGAGACATGATGGGAGCACTGGGGAGCTGGAGACATGACGGGAATACTGAGGAGCTGGAGACATGATGGGAAAACTGAGGAGCTGCAGACATGATGGGAATACTGTGGAGCTGGAGACATGATGAGAATACTGGGGAGCTGGAGACATGATGGGAATACTGTGGAACTGGAGACATGATGGGAATACTGAGGAGCTGGAGACATGATGGGAATACTGTGGAGCTGGAGACATGATGGGAATACTGGGGAGCGGGAGAGATGATGGGAATACTGAGGAGCTGGAGACATGATGGGAATACTGGGGAGCTGGAGACATGATGGGAATATTGGGGAGCTGGAGAAATTATGGGAATACTGGGGGATGGAGACATATGATGGGGATACTAGGAGCTGGAGACATATGATGGGGTTACTGGGGGATGGAGACATATGATGGGGTTACTGGGGGGCTGAA
>WWET01000850.1:347743-376058 GCA_011038615.1 Limnodynastes dumerilii | reverse complement strand
TGGTTGAAAGCCTTAGCCATGCTGTGCTGATAGAACTACAAGGCTAAGCATTGCTTAGCCTTGTAGTAATATTAGCGTCAGCATGGTAAGGCTTCTAACCATGCCGCGCTGTGTGTAGTGTGTGTAAAAAAAAGACAGTGTGCACCAAACATACATTAACCTACATACATTAACACATTACAGTAAGTGTGCATGTAAAAAATAAATTTTCCCTAACTAATTATGTTCCCTAATGTGTGCACTTACCTCCAGTGGTCACCGTGTCCTATCCTAATAAAAGTTTTGGGCACTCACCGTTTGCTGGCATCTCTCTGGGGAAGAGGTGCAGGATGTGCTGAATATTCTTCACTTGATTGGAGTCTGGGTTCCGTTTGATTAGAGTCACTCGTCCGGTTCTCTGGCTCTTCTGGACTTGCCACGGCGGGGACACGCTCCTCTTCTTCCGCGGTGCTGCTCCTAATGACCATTTTGTCGCTAGGGGGCAAGTCCAGAAGAGCCAGAGAACCGGACGAGTGACTCCAATGCCAGCAAACGGTGAGTGCCCAAAACTTTTATTCTTTTACAACACCACACACTGCATTCAAACACTTAGGATAGGACACGGTGACACCCGGAGGTAAGTGCACACCTTATGGAACATAATTAGTTAGGGAGAATTATTTTTTTTACATGCACACTTACTGTAATGTGTTAATGTTTGGTGCACACTGTCTTTTTTTTTACACACACTACACACAGCGTGGAACACTACACACAGAAGCCTTACCATGCTGATGCTGATATTACTACAAGGCTAAGCAATGCTTAGCCTTGTAGTTCTATCAGCACAGCATGGCTAAGGCTTTCAACCATGCAGCACTTGCTTTTTTCACACACAAAAACACGTCAAGTATATTGACATGTGTTTTTGAGGGTCAGGGACGTGCAATATTTTTTTGGGTGATTTGAGGTCGCACTAAAGGCGATTTCTTCAAATCGCCTTTAGTGAATACCATGATTTTATTTTTCTATCTTTTGAATGGCAAGCATCTGGACGATTACCGCAATGTGAGTTTAGAGGGTCAAATCACGTGATTTATGGCGATTTAGGACAAATCGACCTTTGTAAATGAGGCCCAGGGAGTTTAAATGTACTTATGTTAAATTCTTAACCCTGCGTTTCCCAGAACACAGGTAAGGTAAGTAACAGAGCTGGAAATGAGGAAAAATATGTGGTATAACCAGCAGGGACTAGCAGCACTGTCAGTTATTTAACAAGCATTTCCACCAATAAGCGAGGACTGCAGGAAACAAGCCCCTGCAGACAGGGGCGTAGGAACAAAAATTTTCATGGGGGGGGGCAAAAGGCCAAGGACTACTAAAGTCCCTTTTTCATGAGGTGCTCCAGGCACCATGGGCCAGATCCTGACCCCTGCACGCTTTACGCCCCCTGCACTCCCCGATGTTAGTAGGAAATCTGAACACTTACCTGTCCAGATAACTACCTTAACTTTTTTACGACTAGGGCCCAGATCCAGAACTACACTTGTGCGCGAATTTACGCCTGGCAGATACATAAAATCGCTTTTTTGCATGTACTGTGCATGCGCACGACAGAGAATACGCTACGTTACGGAACCCTGAGCGTATGGGTCATTCACGTACTTGCTGTGTAAATTCGTACGTGTGGGTGTGCCAATTTTACACATGGAAAAACTACGTTTAAAATACGCAATGTAGGCGGGGGTTTTCATGTAAAGTGTACAGTATGGGCGTGTTTAGCTGCGTAAGTCCCTGTTGCCCACCCGTACATGTGCGGACGACAGCAGTTACGCGGCCAAAAGTTAAGGTAGGGTTTGGAAAGCAGAATTCAGACAAAATACATACATTCAAGGGGTGTGACAAGGGGAGTGTATAGAAGGTACGCACGCGTAAATACGCTACGCTAGTAAACAGATTGCATGCAGAGTTCTGGATCTACCCCCAGGTCTGCAGCCATACAGCCTATTCGTAATGGAGTTTTCCCAGCCCCCTCATTATATGGCTATCCATTTAACAGCCATCGTAAATGAAGGATCAGCCCCTTCTGCGTACTTACTGACATACATAACTTAGTTACATACGTCAGTAGGTATGCAATCGGAACATCTGGCACTCCCTTTGTGCCCCGTCGTATATTTATCCTACTTTTGTGCCCCCTCATATATATTTATCCACCCTTTGTGCCCCTTATATATATATTTATCCTCCCTTTGTGCCCCCTCATATATATTTATCCTCCTTATGTGCCCCCTTATATATATTTAGCCTCCCTTTGTGGCCCTGCATATATATTTATCCTCCCTTTGTGCCCCCTTATATATATTTATCCACCCTTTGTGCCACCTCATATATGTACAGCCTCCTTTTGTGCCCCCTTAAATAACCTTTTTTTTTTTTAAATAAAAAACCTATTAATAAACTTACTTACCTTCTTCTCCCTCTTGCTCCTTCCTCTGCGTCACAGTCACTTCTAGTATGCATAGTACTGGGAATACAGGGCTCCTATGGGAGCCCTGTAGGACCAAATCTATTGCAATGAATAATGCTACCATAGCGTTATTCAATGCAAATGATTTGGTCTTACAGAGCTCCTCACCGCGGCTCTCACAGGCGCCGGCCGCATTACATGTGACCACGGCATGGGGGAGAGCTGCGGGACGCACACCCCTTTAAGTTATCTAGGGGCTCGTCCTCCCCTAGAAACGACCCTGCAACCATTATCTACCTGACGATCTGGCAACAATGAGACTGCTACTAACGTTTTAAACCGTCCACAGGCCACAATTATTCGCTCTCTCTGTTGCATTGTCATTCAACTTATAAGAACAGTCAATGGGAAGAACCGCTTCCCGGTCTCCTGTGTCTGCTTATTCTTACTGCAAATTGTGATAGCAAAATGAGTGGGGATTCTAAGAAAGAAAGAAAAAAGCATTTGCAAGAAGTAAACATACACAGAACAAACATAAAGACAACTTTATTTTTGGTAAACAGAAGTGACAACAGTTGACGAGTTAAAATTTTAATTCTAAGAACAGTTGTCCCTTTGGAGAATAGATCTGTGGCCACAATTCAATCCACTTATAGTGGAGTTACCAACTTTGCATGTGGTTTGTTATTTTAATACATATTTTAATTATTTCTACATGTGTGTACAATAATAAATTGTTATACTTTTATTGTTACTCAGTATCAAAGAGTCTCTTTTATATTTTTGGTGCTGCCCACTATCTATCCTCGCGAGTTAAAATAAAGCTATTATTGCTTCATCCACATTTTCGCTTAATTCATACTCATTCACCTTTGTGCAGAAGTTCCTACACCCCTGCCTGCAGATGATTTGAGAGAGTCCTGGCTGTTAAGCAAAAGCCGGGACCAATAAACACAGCTTGTGCCTAGTGCGAGCAAAGGGGAAATTAGCATCCTTAGCAACCCAGGACGCTGTCAGTGGAGAGTCGTGGCAGCTCCTGACATACCATATAATATTTTTTCATTCAAAAAGAAAAAGACTAGTAAAAATAAATGGAAGTAAGTGAAGTAATTAAGTAGGAAATCCAATCCAGTGGAGAAGAAAATGGAAAAACGTCTTGTAGAACCCTGTATAAATAATTTTTTATTCGATTAGAAAAATTGATAAACAACATGGAAATCCTAAGTCTGGTACTCTCATGTGGTCCTTCCACTTCATCATCAGTAGATCATGAATTGCTTAATGTTGTGTGTAGTAGCTACCCTTGAAAAATTTATCAAGGTGAATCATTTGCTTCCAGAGGAGATTTTGGTTTACCGGGATGGTCAGATGTGTTGTATTATGAAATACCACAGCTGCATGACTGTTACATTCGCCGCACAACTGTATACCAGGGGAGTCTAACTAGGGCCTGGTTTTTTCTAAAGCCTTTGATGATGGGGATATGTTTATGCAGCTGGTACCCAACAGGTTGCAGTTGCTGGTGACAGCTCTCAGAGTAGCAAGGATGGTTTAGGAGTCAGACATCATGCCAGGACTGGATAACACAAATAGACAATACAAGAGACAGAACTGGACTTGATCACCACAGAGACCAACACAGAAAAGAATCAGTACCAGAGAAGGATGAGGGGAAACTGTTCCAGGACTGAGAGCAAACAGTAACTGGAAACATTGAGAAACAACAGACTACTGGAGCTCAGACTAGGATCATGTCCAGAAAATAGACAACAGATTCTTGGAGAGGACTGGGACAGGTACTGGGAGAGCAGGGCTGGTCCAGTAGTGAGAACAGGAAAAATTGATACTATCCTATTGTGCCAACTTGCATGTGTATCTATTACTATGCAAGGGCCTGATCCAGATTTCCGCCGCCCGCCGTATTTACTTTGGGTGGATGCGTAAGATCGGCATTTCTGCCAATCTGTGCATGTGCCGGGCAGATGTTGCCTGGTGTACTTAGGGAAACCCGTTCCTTAGGATTGAGTGTCCCTAACTGTCGCCATAACTACACAACAGTTTGGCAAGGAAGGCGAGGGGAGGTAAGCTAATGAGGGCGGGAAGGTAGGTTAGGACACTTACGCTCCTGTGGTCGGCGTATTTACACACTGTTACGCCAGCTGAAATTAGGGTAGGCTTCAGCTGGCGTAACAGTGTGTATTTACGCCGGCCACAGGGGGAGTATCAGGGGGAGCGCATGGCAATACGCTGTGCATTAGTAACAGAACTCTGGATCAGGCCCCAGGTGTATATGTAAGGAGGTTTTTGGCACACACCTATTAATGCCGCAGAGCCAGTTACAATGATAGCTTTAAAAACATATTACTTTAATGATACATAGGAATAACACAATAGGTCAGTGTCTCTTGAACAAAATAGACATTATAACACATGGAGTTAAAAAGTGACAAACAGTTCTTTCTGCAAATTCCTAGGTAGGTCTGTCTGCAGCACCCTATGCCTGACATTTAATTATAGTATTTACGGGCCTGATCCAGACCTACGCCCTCGGGCGTAAAATCGTCTAAAAACAGAAACTGCGCATGCGCACAGTGACTGCTTCCTGTCGTAACTCTGTCTTGACTGTAGTTGAAAATCGTTAGTCCGTAAGAGTGGCGTAATTACGGACGAAAGGCATGCCTATTACGTGCCAATTAAGATTGCCGTAAGTATGATGCAGTTACGAAATGTAGGCGGGAGGATGCATCCATCGTACAGTATGGGCGTGCTTAGGCTGTTATGAACATCGCGTAATTAAGATCGGACGTACTTATGCTAGGAAAAGTTAAGGTAGGGTTCGGCAAGTGTAAGGAGGTGAAATTATGGTTGACCACAGGGAGTATCCAGGGTAGTGCATAGTATTTACGCTGTGCGTAAATACGATTGGCTCTAGCGCGTCGGTCTGGATCAGGCCCTATATGTATATATGTGATCAGCGCTAAACTATTTTTTGTTTATGTCTGGTGCAGTAATGAGTACACAGGAGGATAAGAGATATCAGAGTAAGAATACACATAGACAGGTACAACAGAATTAGGGAGGATCCAGGGTATAGGGTCCTGTGACTTATACACAGCAAACCAGGGAGACAGGAGATAAACGTAGGCACCACAAAAGCAGAGATAAAGGACAGAAACAAAGAAAATCAGCACAATGGTCCGGATCCTGAGCTACGCATGCCTCACAGGCATGCGTGGGTCATTACGGACGATATCGTAGTGGGGAGTGCACACCGCATGCACTCCCTGTTTAAGGGAGTAAATCTGGACACAACCTTCAAGACAGGAAAATTACAGGCACGCCGTACATAATTTCCCTGTCGTACGGAACAAAGGATTGGGCCCAATGTGAGGCAAACAAGAGGAAGTCCTAGCAAGGCAATAGAACAGAGGGTCAAGGGCTAAACAGGAACAAGGGCCTGTACTAAACAGTACTAAAAAGGCAAACTGGCATACTGGCTAACGTATACAATATCACCAGCAAATCTGGTCTCTCATATATGGTTGGTCTGAATTCTAGCTGTTAGGCACCAGCTGTGACCTATTACCGTATTTCCCCATGTATAATGCGCTCCCTTGTATAAGACGCACCCCGTTTTTGGAGCCTATATTAATAATAAAAAAAATTAAATGTATTTTTTAACTATTCTTTTTAGCATTACTTAATAAAAAATTGGGTGCATCTTATACAGGGGATCAGGGGATGCAACACTGAACTTACCTTTGCTGTTCCTCCGGTAGTCCCTCCTGCGGTGTCAGGCTCTCTCCTTCGCAGCTGTGACTCTGACTGTCTCCCTTGCAGTGCACGCTGCACAATGACGTTGAGGTGAGCCTAACACTGCTGGAGGGACCACCAGAGGGACAGCAAATATAAGTTCAGTGTTGCATCCCCTGTATAAGACGCACCTGATTTTTAGACCTATTTTTTGTCTAGAAAAGGTGCGTCTTATACATGGGGAAATACAGTAATTACTCTAGCACCTGCAATAGAAGCTATGGATGTTCTGTTTGTACTGCAACAGCCCTGATTGGTGTCATCCAGCTTTTTGAGAGAGCAGCATCTTGGCTGCCAAGAAACAGTTAGGATCTGCTTGAGCAGCCAGAAGAGAAAGAGGTTGTGTTACTACATGTGACTAACGCAGCAGCACATAACAAAGACCTGTTTCATTGTATTTGCAAATTGTTCACCCCTGTCTGGCCACTTCTTCCACCATAAGTCTATTCAGTTGAGTGATAAGATTTTTTTTTCCTTTAACCAATGGTGAGTGTTTATTTGTTTTTTTGTTAAAACCTTCTGTTAGACATTTTTCATCTTCTTACTGCCCCCTTTAGTTTTTATTGTACTACCCATAGGATCATGGTGATGAATCTGAAGGTTTAGAGTATGATTTATTTTATAATTCTATTAAATTTGATTTTAGGATGTTTTCTCTCTTTAGTTTGCCATGATTTAAAAAAAAAAGCTAACTATGGGCAGTGTAAACATTCTGAGCATATAGGGCCGGATTCACAGCCCCGGACGTATTGCACATACGTCCTTAATTTACCAATAATAGCTACTACGCATGCGTTGTAACTATTTTATGTAATCTAAGTAACGTTTTATTACATAGATTGTGTATATGTGCAAGAAATAAGAGCTAGAAGGGACTAGCTCTGACAAACAACATAGAGACAGACATAGGACGCGCACACATACACATTCACAGAGGAGACACCACAGGGGTGTCACACAGTCACAAG
This sequence comes from Limnodynastes dumerilii, assembly GCA_011038615.1. Classification (NCBI taxonomy): domain Eukaryota; kingdom Metazoa; phylum Chordata; class Amphibia; order Anura; family Limnodynastidae; genus Limnodynastes; species Limnodynastes dumerilii. Next base: position 368,828 of record WWET01000850.1, on the reverse strand, counting down.
CAGATGATTGGGCAAGGCAGGGTCAGAAGGAGACACTAGGTAATAAGGCTAGAAATCACAAGGAGAGAGGCAAGGGTTAACTGGAGCAGGGGTACTTAGAGATCACAGGAAAAATGCACAAGGTGGAGAACAATAGCAGAGCTGGCCACAGACTAGAGAACTAGAGCTATAATCAGGAGTGAGGAATAGCGCTGCTGGAGCTTATAATGAGACTGCTGGCTATTGATTGGCCAGCAGTCCAAAACAGGTGAAATGATTGGCTTGTCCTGCAAGCAATCACAGCAGCCAGGAGGCCATAAAAGACAGAGGTAGAAGGGCGGCACCCACCAAGCAACAGCTGTAGGTGTCAGACAAGTGCAGGCTGTGCATGGTGTAATGGGCTGCAGGATTTTTACAGAGGCACTGGGATAGGACAGAAAAGAAAGGTAATAACTTACATGTCATCACGATTAGAGTGGAGGCATGTAACAGCAAGATGGATTTGTCCTTGCATTCTCCCACCCACCCTTACGTTGTACAAGCACAGCTAAACAAACCAAACAGTAACAGACATACTTTTGTGGCTGAAGTACTTGGTTTGTTTAGGCTCCCACAGAAGAATACATTTTTTGGGTGAAAAAATACAGAAATGAAAAGAAAATAAGAATTTTGAGTTGGGTTAGTTAGCCTTAAGCCCTTTGTTGTAGACAAAACTGACTTCAGGGATGCACTTTGCAACAGGGTTGCAGCTGTCAAACTTGTTTCCTTTCCCAAAGGCATGTTCCACATACAAATGTCATTTGATCCTCTGTGATGAAGACTCATCCCAGCAGCAACAGTAGGCTATTTGTTCATGGATTATTTAAGGCCCTAGAAAAATGAATGCACAACTACCTGTGATCGCTAATGATGATGATGATGATAAAGATGTTGCTGGTGGAGATAGCTTGTGCTGGGAATTTTTCCATCATCCTGTTAACTGATGCAGAACTGCTGGTCCTGACATATGATTTTACAAATTTGGATAAACAAGTTACATGAACTCGCTGCAAATGAAAAGTAACATTGAGGAGGGGCCTGCATGTTTAATGTCCTTACCTCTACTTAGTTTGGCACTACACAGGGCCCAGATGCATTGACAGCTATTGGCAAGATATTGGTAAAAATATAGAGGTAGATTTCTGGCTTCTTTGCTCAGACATGACTATGCACTTATACCGGACACAAATTGTTGGCACTGGTGTATGACTTTCTTTAACAAAAACCACACTATCCTCCACATAGTTATTAACTTGCAGTTGTGCAATACTGTCATTATCATCAGATCCACAATGATCTCTCTCATCCTGTTGCACATTTAGTAGTTCCAGAATGGTATCCTCTATTACTATATCTACAACATCATTGCTTTTACTACTGCTCACCATTACATTTGCAGAGGGATCAGAATGGCTTGTTTAGGATTACAGTGTATAGATTAGAAGTGTCTGCTTCATCTAGGAGTATAATGTCAGAAACAGAAATGTTTAACTGACACACATCATTTGAGGACACCCTATAACTCTCTTTATGAATATGTGAAGTTTGTGAACCCACAATTTCTGCTTGGGGCTTAATGTTTGTTTTGGTAATGGATTTGTCTGCTTTACAGGTGACAGATTCAGCTTCAGGAGGACAAGAAGAAGATACATGCCTATGTTTGTCAATGATTATTATACTGGCAACTCTAGTGCGTGTAACAGTACTAGCCCAAAAAGTGCATGCAAATACTGTATAGGCCATGGTCTGAGCCTTTCCTTGACACTTCCTTGACACTGCGTGTGGTGGATGGTATGTTATCAATTTACAATTTGTCCACACTTTTCCACTTTGTGCTGAGGTTTTAGAAGCAGTGGATACAAACGTTTTGCTTTTGGAGTGACTTTTCTTATCCCTTCTTCTAATCCCTGGTCTATTTTATTATTTATTATTATTATTTATTATTCCTGGATCCACCAGAAAAATGGCATATTGCTTGTTTTTAAATCCAAATTTGTGAAAAAAAAAACAGTTTTTAAAACATCTCAGAAGTCTTCAGAATAAGTCTGTATGGGTGACTCATTAGTCACATGTGGAAAAAACTGAAACCATACACATCTTTCATTTCAATCTCTCAAGTACAAATGATGAATCCCAATTTTCACAATCGTCTTCAACTATAACTGTATGATTCTCATATATAGTAAATAGGCAACATCCTTCTTTATGAATTGTCTCTCCAAAATTAATATATAATATAATAGAGGGATAAACAAACGCTGTTCTCATGTGATACCATTAATCAGATATATGTACTATATATCATAGATATACTAACATTCTACCTCTATTGTGTCTGTGTCTTAAGAAGGGTATTTTTCTTTTTCTTTCCCAGACGATAGTTTTCCTTTTAAATTCTCTCTCTCCAGTCACATAAAAGGAGAAAACGAATGCAAGCTCTCGTAGTGTGTAACGTGAATGTGATGGGATAGACTTTAATGAAAGTATCTTTCACACCTTTTAAGTGTCTTGTTATGATGCTTATCTAAACAAAGCTGCTGTGGTATATTTCTTGATTAAGGGTCAATTTTAAAAGATCTGTACAGTACTCATTGGTTTCAAACAAACACTATTTATTCATTAAAATTCTATAAAATGTAAAAGATTCTTCAATAAAAAAAAATAATTTCGCTTATCACAAATGCTTGAAAAATTTTATTACCCATAATAATCATGATGAGAGAGATCTGTTACTACCTCAGGGCTATATCATCCGTTTTGTAGCTACAATTTTTCTAAATTGTTTTATTAGGAGAATTTTTATATGTTTTAAAAAACTTCTGATGGAGCTATCATATATTCTACACTGGAAGTATACTTAATAGCCACAAAACTTTGCACAAACATAGAATTTTTCTATACCACTTTCAGGTTTATAACAGTGCCATTGCTCTTCTAAAAGTATGACATATTTCAAGGACATAGTTTTCATATAATAAAGGTGATGTTCTATAGATATGATTCCCTGTAGTGAGATGAAATCCTGGTATATTATGAGAGAAGCAAAATACAAAGTAGAAAATGTATAATGTCTGCTGTTTATATATTCTTCTCTTTTCACAAGAATTTAATTTTTTTTTACATGTTTTGTAAACAATATTTGTAACTCCTATTAAGGTGTTTTAAGATCTAGTCAAGGCAGACATCAAGATAAACAAGCAAACACCAAAATAGTTTTTCCACATTTCACAGGACAGTCTAAAGAATACATAAATATGCACAAAACTTAAAACATTGTAAAACAGAAGAATTATTTTATAGCATTTTAGTTAACATAACAAGCCATTAGTTTAGGCATACTAAGACAACATGCAACAAAATGATAACTGAAGTTGTTCTATGTCTGAAGTCTTTAGGAACCTACAATCTACAGTAATTATTGAAAAGTATTCTTTTAGTGCGTACAACAGATCACTTATGCATACACAAGGCATTATGCACAGGGGCATGTGGGTAAATTTTCACAGAAACACTGTACATGCGAGAGGAGTGCACTGCCCTCATGTGGCTTATAGGATCGCACTTAGGGGTAGATCCAGAACTATGAGCCTGATCCAGAGCGTGCTAACGCTCAGCGTACCATCACTTCATTCCCCCGACACTTCCCCTTGAACCAGCATATTAACACTTGCTTACGTCGGCTGAAGGCTACCTTAACTTCAGCCGGCATAAGCGAGTGTTAATTTGCTGGGACGGCTCCCAGCCTAATTACCCTCCCTCCCACCGCCTACCTGCACTAACTGCAGCGTAGTAACGGAGGAGAACACCCCCTCCAGCATTACTATGCTGCTGCTACGGACGCCCGATCCACGATCAGGCGTTTCCGTAGCTATGCCAGGCAACACTTTTCTGGTGCATGCGCAGATCGGCTTTTAAGCGAATCTTAGCGCCAGCCAGCGTAGGTCTGCATACGGCCCTATGTCCGTGTGTGTATTTACGCTAGCCGCTAGCGTAAAAGCGCCCATTATTACTTATGGCGCATGTGCGCAGCAGATGTTACGCCACACAACTCAGAGCATAAGGGCCAGAGATGTATCATCCTCGTAACTACATACGAAGGGGCGAGCCAGCCATACGACACCTGTAATTACGCTTCAGAGGCGGAGTGAGGCATTAAAATTGTACAGTATGGGCGTGCTTAGCAGCGTAAGTATGTGCAGCCATTACGGCCGTCAGGAGTTACGCTTGGTAGAGTTAAGGTAGGGTTTGGAAAGCGTAACACTGCTAAACTACGTCCGACCGAGGGGAGTGACAAGAGGAGTGCATAGTAAATACGTGAACGTAAGTACGCTACGCTAGGAAACGTAATGGACACGTAGCTTTGGATCAGGGCCTTAGTGTGTTAAGCTCAGTTGAGGGAACTTACGAGCACTGTGCATACTTATTACTGGATCCAGTTTGCTATATCTCAAATACCTACTTCTTGTGTCAATATGACATATATCTTTATTCCACCACTGCTCTCGTGTGGGGAAGCACAAGTTTGTGGGGAGTGAAAATATGGGGGAACTCAAGTCTGATAAGGTGAAGGTCTATGGAGGTACACAAGCCTGGTTAGGCTGCAGGTGTGTAGGGCTGCAGGTGCCCTATGGAGGGCAAAGATGTGTATAAAAATGCTGAGAATGGCGGGAATGTATGGGGGAACATAAGTCTGATAGGGTGAATATGGAAGACTATATCAGGAAGGTATTCATAATCTATATCCATATCAGACCTGACACCAACTTTCTTCATTCTTTCCAGTAGAGAAATATCTTTCTTCCCAGTGGAAATGGTGAAAACATTTAGTTAGAATAGTCATCAATTTCTTTGCCTTGTTTTTACTCTGTTCTCCAACTCCTCAAAAAAGACTGACTTGTTGGCTCTGGGCCCAACTGTCTGACATACTGTCTGTCAGGCTTGTAACTAATTTATTTTTATTGATTAAATTGATTGCCTACACCTTCCTTTTTATCCTGTGTTAACTAATTGGAATTTGCCATGGTTGTCTTCTGGCTTAGTGTGTGCACTGAAAACTCATAGGGATGTGATAACAGCATATACATAAACTTTGTTTTGACTGATCAGAGAAAATGCAATAATTTCTTTTTTTTTACTGAATTGTTTATACGATGTACCTCTTGTAGAAACCGCAGTCACAACTTAAGTCAAACCCATGAATTTCAATGGTTTTAATGGAGTATATTTTTCAACTCTGAATTCCACTTCAAGAGCTTAGGCAGTGTAGGTTGAATAAGTTTCCAAGCTACTGTGTCAACCTTTTAGTTCTACCATATTGAAGAGCTTTAACCAGCCTGCACTTCTGGATGGGCATGCATGTGTATACGGTGAGTTCCGTAGCTCATAACAACATCCTAAAGAAAGTGACACCAACACAGGAGAAGCATAAGCATCAGGAGGAATCACTAGGGTAGTGCAGACTGCACCAGGTGACATCCTCAAAAGAGGTGAATGGAAAAGTATATAGCTTAAGCGTATGCTGTTTTCCAAGAGTTATAGGGTGCACCGCATAGCTGCAGTGCTTTAAAGAGCCATCATCCAGGAGTGCAGACAGGCCACAGACACAGTGCCTGGCTAATTCCATTAAATTATTAACAGAGATGGGTCAGCCAGATACTGTCTGTGTCAGAGCACACAGCTCCTCTGCAGCAGCTCCCATCAGAATGATGCTGGACAGCAGAGTGCCGACGAGGAGAGAAGATTCATGGACAATAGTAAAGGTAAGAGAAATAAGGGAAATGCTGGAGATATACATGGGGGGAAAGGCTGGAAACTTACAAGTGGGAAGAAGGGATGACTGGAGACAAACAAGTGGAAGAAGGGAAGGCAGGAGACAAACAAAGGAGAAGAAAGGAAGGCTGGAGACATAGGGCCAGATTTACTAAGCTGCGGGTTTGGAAAAGTGGAGATGTTGCATATAGCAACCATTTAGATTCTAGCTCTCACTTTCATTTTACATACTAGAGAATGTCAGCTAAAATCTGATTGGTTGATATGGGCAACATCTCCGCTTTTCCAAACCCGTAGTTTAGTAAATCTGGCCCATAGATGGGAGAAGAAGAGAAGGCTGCAGATATAAAAGAGGAAGAAAGTACAAAAAATAATACTAAAATCTTAGTTAGGTAAATAAGTAAGTAAGGTAGATGAAAGTGTATTGCCAGACAAGCCAAACTTCTTTCAGAGAAAACAGTGTATTGCTCTGAGTTAAGGTGTGCCTTATTAGCACTAACAAAAACATCAATATTTTAATAAACTGAGACAGAAAAAAGACCACGAAGAAGATATAAAAGAGGTCTATGTAAGATAACTGTTTTAAGGAAGTGTTTTAAAGTGTTCTCTATTAAAACTTAAATGATTGAACCACTGTAATGACTGCCTTAGATGACTGTTTAAACATCAGAGATAAATCTTGGTGGTGTTCCAATGTTGTGCTATAGCTCCCCAGCATCACCCATTCAATTTTCTCTACATTGGGTATTTGGTCTTGCCCTTCTAAGGACCAGATTCACAGTTAAGAAGCTGCTGCTATTTGCATGCGTATTTTTTTTAAACGGATAAACTGTGCATGCGAAGTACCCTTATTTACACAATCTACATAGTTTTAAGGAACAGAGATCCTGTTACAGTCTCCAGGAAGGGTTCTTATCATGGCACGGAGTCTATACCAGGGCCGGGTATTCACTAGAGCCCCTGATGGTGTAGATAGGCTTGGCTGATGGCACCTGATAGGTCGTGACCCCCGGCTATAGCCTCCAAAGAAATCCTGTGGCATAGGTACCTGAACAGGAACCAGTACACAGCCCAGAACCCTTGTACACAACACAGGTAGCAGGAACCCTTGCTCACAAGAGATAAACAGGAGCCTAATCACACAGAGATGCAGGCTGAAACCCTTGCACACAAGATAGCAAACTGGAACCCACACACTGGAAATAAATGGTAAATAGTAATCAGGAGTGGGAACCAGGTATGCAGGTAACCACAGATGTGGAACAGATAAGAGACCAAAGTCTCCAAAAGACACCTGACCAACTGGTAGATGACACACACACAGAAGGACAACAGGTACCAGGAGAAGAAAGGAGCGGGTCAAATTGAAGATGGAATGCAGCACATCGCTAACAGGAGAGCAGAGTCGGATGGGTTGACTCACGCTCACAGACACACTGACAGATGGAACACAGTGGAAATGATAAACACTGGAGTAAGACTCAAGGAGTTAGAGTCACAAGGAGAGATATAAAGCACAAAGTGTACACTACAACACTGTGAGATGGTAAACACAGGGAGCACACACACATACAGAGAGTTGTAGATGAAATCGCTCACATGGCAGGCACAGTAAGTGTGAGATGGAAAACACACACACCACTCAGCAGAGGGGAAATAGGCTGTACCGGCCCGCCCGAGACCACAGCTGACAGCGTGAATGGCAAATGCAGGAAACTAGACGCTATAGCCGATAATAAGGCTTCCTGGGCTCAGGCTATATAAAGCCCACTCATCCAATTAGTTGATTCTGGAGCAGCTGAGGGAAGCCACGCACATGAAACCCAGACAAAGGAACTTCACATACTGCTTTGTTTACCTCTGCAGCGCGTAACAGATCCATTAAGGGAGCGATTCTCAAACCCCGCTCTTAATGAGATAAGAAAGTAGGGAGCAGGCCAAGTTAAGAAGTAAGTTAAGAAAAGTGAGTGGGGGGGGCAGACAAGGTGCGGTTTTCTAGGCACGTGCATCCTTTAGCAACTTAAGAACAATCATAGGCATGGAAAGATAAGGTTGCCTTTGGCCTTCTCAAGAATATGCAAAATTAGAGTGTGTCAAGGGAGTTGCCTTGCAATTTAGTATAATTGTGAATGAACTGTGAATATGGTCCTAAATCTTTATACAAAATTATTTAAAGAAATTAATATTTAATTTTAAGTTGGTGTATGATATGCAATAATGATGATGCATAATTGATGTTTGGTGTATGTTTTTTGTGAATTCAAAGACACTGGACAAGTGACTGACCCACTTAACCTTCTTGGTATCAATAGCTGGGAAGGTTATGTACTTAAGAAGCAATGGGTCTATGGTGTTATCTAAGCCTGGACTGTGGATACCTCTTGAAATCTTACCTCTTGTTTCAAAACATGACAAACTACAAATTGCAGTTGAAATGCCTGCTGGCAGAATCATAATACAGTACTTTGCCTTCTAAATCTTACCCAGTCAACTAGTCAAAAATGTGTGCCAACTGTAATGCCCAGTAAAACGCATTCTAAAAAAATAAAACTGTAAATATAAATGTAAATGTTATGGTTTTGCCTTTTGTGGCATACAAATTATAAAACAGGGCCGTGGACTGGATCCTAACTTAAGAATGTCACCTTACTTATGTATGCAAAGGGTCTGATCCAGACCTACGCAAATAATACGCCCTTGTGCGTAGCGTGTTTACGCCAGCGTTCCTACGAAGCACTTACGCGATCGTACCTACGAAGCACTCCCCTAGGCAGTCCCCTTGGTCGTCCATATTTATGCCGTCTTACGCGGACCAAACTCTACCCTAACTTTTCTGAGCATATCAGCGGGTGTCCGTAGCATCCATGCGTATTTACGATGTGTACATTGTTACGAAGCTGGCATGCTCATCTGCCGCGCGCAGTAAGTACAAATGGGCGCTTTTACGCTTACAAAAAGCGTAAAAACACAGGCGGCGTAGGTCTGGATCTTCCCCAAAGTGCTTAAGTGTGTTGTATTATGCGCGTATCCCGTATCGTACGTTAGGAGTTCCGGCTGACAAGGCATTTATTCCCCTTCGTCCGCAAAAAATATGCTAAGTGAGCAGGGGGGTAAGACGATAATTATACAGTATGTTCCGGGTTGTGTATTTACGCGTGGATCAGCGGTTGGACATACCGCTAATCCGCATGCTTGATTTAATGCAGCCTTATGGCAGCGTATCTGCTGTAAAATCCACATGAGAGAGGGGAGTGACAGGGGTAGTTCACTTCCCTCTTCCATGCGGTATTAAACACCCCGGAAAGCGTGCGGAGGTGTGGATTCGGTCCTGTGTTATTAATTGTTTTTACTTACAGTTTTAAGGATGCAATATCCCTTGGAGAGTATGTGACAACTGTCATTATTATACTAAGACAAAATAAGGTCATACTAGAGTTTTCTATTGGAAATTAGTTCTCAGTATTCTGAATGCACCTCACCACCACTAGTAATAATGAGCCTCCGTAGATACTAATATACCAGCTACAAGATCCAAAAGAATGTTCTTAGGAACAGAGCCACAATCGGGGCTACGCACCAACCTGAGGTTATTACTAGTCAGCGGCACCCCAGCCCCTATGTGACATCACTGATGATGTCATGTGGGACGGGGCCCGCGGATTTGTCCAAGGCCCCACTATTTCTGCCGGTGGCCCTGCTTAGGAACATAAGAGTCCCATTTACATATATGAACATAGTGCTCTGAAAGGTAAGTAAGTGTTCTATCCCGAACCCACTCCCTAATCCTTACCCTAACCCTCCCCTTCTATTACCCAAACCCTAACCCTCCCTTACCTGCAGCCTTACCCTAACCCCCCCTTTCCCCGCAGTCAAACCCTAAGTCTCCCTTCCTCGCAGCCTGACCCTAACTCCCTCCTTCCTTGGCCCTAATACTCCCTTCCCCAGAGCCTAACCCTAACCCTCCCCCTAAGCCTAAAAGTCCATGGAGAGTGTTACTTACCTCTCTGGTGGTCCAGCTGTGGCACTTCCGAAAATGAATGGGTGAGTCATGCCCAGAACCATACCTTAACTTTTACACACACACCCCTGTAAGTAAAAGAGTTGTTTATGTTTGAGGATCACAGGTAAGGGCTTAGACACATATAGAGGAAGACGCAGGCCATGTGGATTGTCACACACCGCTGTCAGAATGGGTTACTTTCCTTAATTCAGAATTGTTTGCAATGTTGTCCATGTTTGCACATGCTCAGAATGCACACACAGAACACTTATGCAATCTGAATGTTTAAGTTTCTTGTCACGTACAATTCTGGATCCGGTCTAAAGAGAATAAACCAAGGTTTATGCAATTTTAGCCCTGTGCTCTTTGTTGCATTCCAAACAACTGGAGAGATCTTTACCTCTCTATTCTACCAGCTGGCCTGTAGAATTTTTCCTTACATTACTTCTGGGGTGCTAAACATCCACCCCCTTACACATAAGCTACATTTTCCAAATTTGTGCAGAGGAACATATGTCCTACTGACAGTGGGCCATATCCAGTCGATTCAATATGCCTGATATCCGCATGGAACGTAGCATCAGACAACTGAGTTCCGATGCGGGGATATTAATACTACACATACTCCAGTTATTATACAAAGAAAATTAATAACTGTGGCTCCAGCCCAATGATCCAATTTTAGTTGATTTAAATGACCTAAGAGTTCTGGATACAGACTAGTACATACAACTGTTTCAGATAGGTAACTGAATGCCTTTTCTATAGCTTTTTTCCATTTTCCATATTGACAAATATTTTCAGATATTCCCTGTGAGTAGGCATTTGACCTACCTACTTAATGTCAATTGTGTCTGCAAAGAGAATGTCATACTAAGGAATATGAAATATATTATGTACCATACAAAGATATAAAGATATATCTACAACTTACACTATAATTATATTGAACTTAGACAAATATACTTTATTTGCAAATGGTTTAGCATTATAGCAAGATATATACATATACCACAGAAATGAAAAGAATAATTGTACATAGAAATTTGAATACTGATGTTGAGGCCTGAATTGGTAGAATAAAGGAGAGCCACACATGGGACTTAAAGAGGGAAAGGCCACAATATTTCAGATTAGTAGATAAAAGTATTTAAAAACTTATTGATACAAAGACTGAATGATCATTTTTTAAACATTATTTATATATCAAATATTAACTTTTCTACTTTCAGTTTGTCCTAGTTTAGCTAACAGACTATCGTTCTTTTTAGTATAATTAACTGTAAACCATTTTTTTCATTAGTTACACGATAACCAAGAATTAGTCATAGAAATGAACTGAAGCACTGCATGTGATTTATACTCATATTATATTTAAATGCATGTAAAGTTTAGAAAGAAATTACTTAATTAACACGTTTTGTTAAATTTTGTGTGAGTCTGTGCTGACAAAGGAAAGATCTTGGTAGTGTCTGTGTAACAAAATAAATAGTATAATGAATAAATGTAAATGTAAGACACTATAACCCCTGTATTCAAGGCATTCAGCTTGTTAAAGTGTTTCGTTTTATTCCCTGCTTCAGGAAGAATGCATCACCCACGCTACATAGGATTAGATTACTGTGATTATACCAATATGCTGGATAGCAGATGAAAATTGTGTGTTAGCTTTCCATATATATCAATTCTTTTGAGCGTAAAAAATATTATCTGCTTATTGCAAATACTGGAAAACAGTTATTTTCTGTCTATTCAGGCTTTCAATAGGTTCTAAGGGATTAAGATGAAAACAATAAAACAGCAGATGTTTGCTATGAGCAGTAAATATAGGCTATTTGAATAAAAAAGTCTTTATACTAGGGTAAAAAGGAACAGGATGGTATAATGCCAGCAATGAGAGAGACAGGATTATTCATTTACATTTAGGGTAAACCTGTACTATTTCTCAATGTTTTCATTACGGTTTTTATAAATGGCAGAAGTCTCCTTGAAGCACAGGTGCCTGAGCCAGCATATGTGTGTGTATGTGTGTGTGCATGTGAAAGGGAAGTTATCTGTTGTGGGTATAAGCTAATTGCAAGTTAAATGAAACTGCAAAGAGATGTCTTAGAATAGGTCAGAAATCTGTGTGTGTTTAGCTCCTCTGTGCGAGAGTGCAATAACAATATATGGCAGGGAACATGAAAGCAAAAATCTCTTATAACACCTATAAAAATCTTATATCTCTATCCATAACAAAAACAGACCTTTCAAATTCCTTGTGTTTCAATGATATCTCACATGATATTTTCTGTCATAGCAGCAAGTCTATGTTTGAAAAGGCAAAAAAATAAGAAGATTATAGAGCTGCTAAACATTGTTGCTCTGCATGCAATGGTACCTCTAAATGCCTACATACCTCACAACTGTCCCGATATCAGCAGGACAGTCCTCCTGTCCCGCCTGGCCCAGACTCTCGGGACAATTTTTCTCTTCTCTTTTTTTTTTTTTTTTTTTTTAAAGGCCTGCCGCATTATATGCACGTAATACAAGGCTCTAACAGGAGCCCTGTAGGAGTTTTGGTCCTACAGGGCTCCCGTTGGAGCCCTGTATTACGTGTCCTGTACTCTGTCACGTGGCCGCAGAGCAGAGGAAGTGGGAAGTGCAAGCACCACGCAGGAAGGAAGACATCAAAGGTAAGTATACATTTAATAGGGTCTGGCATTGGCAATTGTGGGCAGAGGCTGGCAATAGGGGCAGACATCAAATAATTGGAGGTTGACACTGGCAATTCATTTGGGGGCAGACATGGAGGCAGGCACAGACAAAAGGGGCAGACATGGAGACAGGTAACTTGCATATGGGGGCAGATGAAGGCTGGCACTGTTAATAGGGGGCAGATGGAGGCTGACAGTGGCATATGTGGGCAGATAGAGGCTGGCATTAAGGAGGCAGATTAGGCTGGCATTAAATGTACTATAATAAAGCACTATATTTCTCCTTATTTTGTTCTGAAATGATCCACCATGATATAGCTTTACCCCTCTCCCCCCAATAGTACTCTACAGACAAATATTATGAGAGCCTGGTTTATTTTAATGTATTAATCACTAAAGAGTCATGGCTTTAGGCCAAAATGTGAAATTATCACTATGGTGCACAAGATTTTAGGTCTGCTGATATTAGTGCACAATTATACGTGCATTTATCCACATTTAATTAACCAAGCTTTCTATCTTTGCTCCTGTGTCTGTGGGCTGTGGATACACCCCAGACATTCTCCACAGGACACACTTAGGGAAGGTTTCTTCTATTCAGGGCTTCCCTAACACTGAGGAGACTGAGGTAGAGGGTAACTGCCACTAGGAACTTTGTGAAGATTGTCACCGAGAAAGCAATTCCCAGCAGCAGGAGGAAAGAGAATCGTATTTCAATGTTTCGATCAAAGGCAACTAAAGCTACTGTGCTTTACCGCTACCATTGTGTAGCTTTGCTGGAGTCCCATCTGCATTACACAGGTTACCGTGATGTGGACTTAAGCTGACTATCAGCCCGAATAGCTCTAGTGTATGGCCAAGATCAATTTTTCAAACGCCAAATAACTGCACCCAGGGGCAGATTGGGAAAATAAAGTGGCCCTGGAAAATTTCTGGAAGATGCCTCCTGTGGGCGGAACCAAATAAACTCTAGGCGTGGCTAACCAGAAAGTAGGCAGGGCAGACACAGATATATTAGTCCCTTAGTCCCTGCCCTAAACTATAAATTAAACTAACATAAAAACATATTTAAACAAACATTAAATAAACATCAAACAGGTAGCACCCCGAGTATTTGTAGGTAAACTGTTAACTAGGTCTTGTATTGGAGATACAGAGAGTGTGGGATACCTGTAAGTGTATACCATATGTCTTTTCATCTACAAATTGAGTGTTTTTATATAGTATAGGACTGTCCATGTTTTATGAGTGTATATGTTTTTTGGTATGATGATTTAATTTAATAAAGATATATTTTCATATTGTAATAACTGGGGCAACTGATTTATTTAATTTGTGCACTGCATTTTATATTTAGTGTCTAATATAGCACTTTCTAGTTTTTTCTATAATATATCTCTCTCTCACACACACAGTGCACCCCACATACATAAACATACACAGTACACCCCATATAGATATATACACTCACAGTGCACTCCATATACACACACCTACACACCCACAGTTCACTCCATATACAAATACACAAACACACTCACACAGTGCACTCCATATACACATACACAAACACACACACACACACACACACACACAGTGCACTTTATATACATATATACACACACACACACAATGCACTCCATATACATATACATATACATATACACACAGTGCACTCCATATACACATACACACAGTACACTCCATCTACATATACAAACAGTGCACTCCATATACATATACAAACAGTGCACTCCATATACATATACAAACACATATACATATACATATACACACAGTGCACTCCATATACACATACACACACAAAAACAGTGCTCCCAATATACATACATACATACATACATACACACAGACACACACAATGCATCCCATATACATACACACACACACACACACACATACATAGTGCATCCTATATACATAAACACACACATACACACACACACACACACATACATAGTGCATCCTATATACATAAACCCACACACACACACACACACACACACAAACACAGTGAATCCCATATATATATACATACATAATAGAAAAAAGGGCTCAGATACCATCTGGTTCAGATCAGCACTCATATAACGATATCCAACAGGTGTTCTCAGATGTAGCAAAAAAGTTTAATATTCTCCAAAAAAGTGCACAGTACACATATAAGTGCATAAAGAGTAGTCCAATGACAACGAATAAAGTGCAGTGCAGAAAAAACAGATAAACAAGACAATGCAAAAGCCTCGTAGGTAACGATGACAAAAATAGGCAACAGAAAATCTGCAGGACATAAGCATAATCCTTATAACAGAAAGTGGTGTAAGAGCAATCGTATAGTCACCACTTAAGCATAGTGCACTCCACACACACACACACACACACACACACACACACACACTTCACTCTATATACATATACACACACTCAGAGCACTCCATATATATACATACATACATACAAACATACACACACACACAAGGTGCACTCCATATACATATACATACACACACACACACACACACACACACAGTACACTCCATATACATACATACATACATACATACATACACACACACACATAGTGCACTCCACACACACACACACACACACACACACACACACACACTTCACTCTATATACATATACACACACTCAGAGCACTCCATATATATACATACATACATACAAACATACACACACACACAAGGTGCACTCCATATACATATACATACACACACAGTGCATTCCATGTACACACACACACACACACACACACACACACAGTGCACTCTATATACATATACACACACAGTGCACTCTATGTACATATACACACACAGTGCACTCCACATACATACACACACAGTGCACTCCATATACATACATACACACACACACACACACACAGTGCACTCCATATAAAAACACACTCACACACACACAAACAGTGTGACATAAAATACTTTAATTATATAGATAAATTAAATAACGAACCTGCCTTACACTGGATTGTGATGGACTCGCTCCCATCTCCTGTCGCATCTGGTCTGCAATCCTGGAACATATACAATCCTGGAACATAGTCCCTTTTCTGCATTCCCTCTAATATCCCCCATCCCCATCTCTCTAGCTCTCTAATTGTCACTGATTGACATTTCTGATCTGCCTATGAACAGCATAGTAACGCTACTCATAAGTGGTTCATAGTCGTCAATCAGTGACAATTATGCTATTGCTCACCACAACCCCTGCAGTATAGTTCTGGCTGCTGCTACTATTTTCATAAAGGCAGCCAGTGTTTCCAAATTAATAAAAAAATGGAAATAAAAAGGATCATTTGAATTAAAAAAGAAAAAAAAAATCAGCAACAGTGCAGGCCCATGACAGTCATCCCCCTCTCCCGGCAGCTCTGCATATATATATATATATACACACACACACACACACACACACACACACACACAGACTGCACTCAAGATAAATACATATAGTGCATCCCATACACACACACACACACACACACACACACACATGGTGCACTCCAAACACACACACATACACATAAAGCACTCCATACACATACATACAGTCACATGCACAGTACAGATCATACATACACATACAATCACAGTGCAACCCAGATATACACACACAAAGCACTGCATAAACACATACACTGACATGCACAGCACACTCCATACATACACATATACACAAATAAAGTGCAAACCAGATATACACACACACAGTGCAACCCAGATAAATACACATACATACACAAACACTGCACTCCAGGTACACACATAGCACACACAAACTTGTACCTACCTGTTCACAGATCCTGCAGTCAGCAGCCCCGTAGAGACAGGAAAGGTTACCAGGAGGCTTCCTCTACCCCACTCAGCAACAATTGGCTGCCTGTTGCTCTCTAGCAATGGCTGGGACCGCCCCCCTGGCAACTGTTAGACGATCTCTCCTTTCCTCTCTCCTGGTTGCAGCCTGCAGGAGCCGATCGTTCATTAGCTGCTGTGTCTTCCTCATTGGCCCAATTCTGATCCTGTACTGCGGAGGCCTCTCAGGGGAAGTGTGTAACAGAGAAAGGCCTCTGCGGTACAGCACCTGCACTGAGCTAATGAACGGGACACAGCAGCTGCTGATCTGCTAACTTAAAAACAATGACAAGTGCTGTGCTGATGACGCGGCCTCAAGAGGGTACCGGCCTACTGGGAAACTTCCCGGTAAGGCCTATTGCCAATCCACCCCTGAACACACCAGAAACACTCTGGTATGATTATTTGGTCTTTTGAATTGTTTGATTTAAACTGGAAGTTTAAATCCGCAAGCTGCATGGCTCCCTATTCCTTAAAGCTAGTTCTGTATATCTATGTACTATGCTGTACTGACAGCTTTGGTGGTATACTTTAAAGCTGTCAGAGCAGCATAGTACATAGATATACAACAGCGGCTATTGCAAGGAATAGTACAGACAGGGATCAGCCAAAACCATGCTGTGTTAAGCACGGCTTCGGCTGATTCTCATCTGTATTACTGTCTGTATTACTGTCTGCCATAAATAACTGCTGCTGTATATCTATGTACTATGCTGCTCTGACAGCTTAGTACTAGCCCTGGCCCCCCATTTTCTTCTAGGATTATCGGTCCCAGCAGAGGAGGTGTATGGTGCCGATACTGGGACATTTCCCTAGCGGGAAACTGTCCCATTTATCTGCCCACTCCCTGCTGGGACTTATAATCATCCCAGTGTATGGCCAGAGTTAGTATTTGTCTGTATAACACTGTCAGAGCTATTCATATATAGATATCTACATGTAAGTAATCACTAAACATCTGATTGAAAATTATCTGTATTTGTTGGATCAAGAGTATTACTGAATATATCCTAAATAGGAATTCCTATCTTACTATATGCCTATTCTATACAAGAATTAGAATCTACTGGATTATTTTAATCACATCAGGATCATTGTGAATATTCATACAGGGTTCTTTATGTGTTTGTTACATTGTAACATTTCCTGTATCACAATGATTTATTTTGATTAATTTGTGATTATGTTACAACAATTCTTGATGGCTCTCTCGAATTTGTGGTAGCAGAGTGGATTATGGAGATCTTTCTTTAGTGCATCTAGATATCAATATCAGTCTATTTATACTGCTAAATATTAATATCAGCCTATTTATACTGCTATCCTAGCTGAATCCTTAGAACTTGATATAGTAGACTGAACTACCTTTTTTTCTCTTTTTATTGAACATTTACAGTATTTTCAAGTGCTGATTAACCCATATGACTTTTAGATACTTTGTACATCTAATTAATCTTTCTCAGTCTCCTCATTCAGATGTGCAATGATGTAACATTAAGGATGGGATATGGAATATAATATTTATCTATTTCATAATGTAGCTGTATCTTGTTATTTAAGTACTGTCAGTATTATTTGAGGGAGGTATAATTGCCAGAATATGAGTGATGCTGAGTTGTGCAAGAATATCGCACATTATGTTGAAAGGAAATAATGTGGTATATCAACATTGTGTTGGGCCTTGTGTACACAACTTCTGTGTGATGTTCAGTTTTAAAATATGTATTTGCGCAGTTTTAGGCATATCAGCTTGCGTTGATCTGACCTTAGTGTATTTACATATGTACACTATAATTACTGGCTGATCTTTACTAAAATTCTTCATCATTTGTCTGACAATTGTGTATGTGGCACGTACTCATACTTTTAACAGTTAAAATGCGCACAACTCTTCATTAGGCCCTAAGTGGTTGAACTTTCAAAACAAGGTAATCCTCTGACATTAAATGCAGGGTGAAGTTGCAATGACATGAGATCAGGTGAGTGCAGATGCTGTTTATAAAGTGGGAAAATGTATTTTAGTCAAATTAGTACTACACGAAAGCGTTTAGCTTGTAATAAATATAGGTATCATTATCAGCATCTCATGCAATTCATGTAGATATCTAATAAGCTGATTGAAAAATATGTACTAACGAGATTTAAATAAACACTCCAGTGTAGTGCTTTAATTACACTTTAGACTGTAATGCAATTTTTGGCTGTTTAAACTATGATTTAGTAGGAGCTAATTACAAATGAATTTCTACTCTGTAATTAATAAAAACTAAATTGTAATTAGACAGCTGCTCCGGATCTGGGTGACAATTAGTGGTATCTGACTCATAATAATTAGCCTGGCAGATCCTCAAAAACTGCATTTGAGATAGTGAGAGGTATCAATGAAATGGACAATACCATAGTCATAAAGCTGAACAAAGATCTTAGATGATGATTTAACAGCTATTAGGCATACAAACCTTAAATAGAAGACATAGCTGTGACTGTATGTAATAGCATTGTTATTCATTTTTTCCAAATGCTAGCCACATAATTTAGGGTTCCTCACACTGATTGCTGATACAACACATATTAGCTGCCCATAGTTTTGAAGCCATGCCCACTTCAAGAGTGCTATGAATGTTTATGGAGGCTTTTATTGGCAGTTCCTGGTGTCTAGATCAAGTGAGTCTGGCAGTACAAGGGTTAATGTTCAAATCCCAGGGCCTGGTGTGGATTAATCCACACCTGTTGGCCATCAGGACTGAGCTCTAAAACTGATGCACCAACAGTCAGTTTTATTACCTGAGAAAGCAACAAACACTGCTCTGTGCTTCTCT
This sequence comes from Limnodynastes dumerilii, assembly GCA_011038615.1. NCBI lineage: Eukaryota > Metazoa > Chordata > Amphibia > Anura > Limnodynastidae > Limnodynastes > Limnodynastes dumerilii. Next base: position 349,615 of record WWET01000850.1, on the reverse strand, counting down.
GCAAGGTTAAGCAATGCCTGGAAGCTGTGTTAACTCCCCACATTTGTTTTGCCACATCTGTGGTAAAGGAAACATTTAAATGGCAGAGACGCCATTTGACTCTACTCAGCAGTGCTATAAGCTCTACTTTAGATTGGAGATCTAATGTTTGCTGCATCACTTGCATCAGACTCCTAACAGGTTGGTAAAAGGGTGCTTGGCACATGAAGTTTGCTGTTCTGATTTTTAAGTTGGAACCAAAAGACCACTGCACAGACTGCTACTTTTTCCTTAGGAACATTGGGCCATATCCAGAACTACAGCCGCCCAGGGAGCCGGCCGTAATTCCCTTGTTTTGAAGGTTGTGCGCATAGCTGATCGTAAACTTTAGGATAGGAATCTGGACAAGTGTCCAGATTTATGCCCTCCAGTGAGGAGTGCCAGGGGCGTGCACTCCCCGGTACGACGGCAGCCGTAAGGCGCCCGTAGGTCTGGATCAGGCCCATTGTGGGCATCATCTCTAGCCAAAGCACACCGTAACATTCCCAGCTTTAGCATCCACTGTGAGGCCTGATCCTGCCTATGCCAAAGCCTCTAGAAAAGTTTGGACTTCAGAAAGATGAACATTACATTTTTGGAGTCTATTCATTGATTCCTCTAAAGTCAGCTTGAAAGCTGTGCTACTCCACAACAGCAAAATTTTACCCTCAGTACCACTAGATCATGCTGCTAGCTCATACTGGGTCCGGACAGCATTGGACCGGCTTTACACTTAAGTGGGAGTTAAGCAGGAGTGACTGCAAGATTGGAGCAGAGTTGAAGCAGAACTATGAATGTGAGGGCAGAGCTGCACAGTACTGAGTGGTGATGACTGAGCAGTCAACTGCAGTAGTGAAATCAGCAGAGTTTAGCCAGTTGGAACTGCAGAGGTTAATTAGCTAAGTTGAAGCAGTTGGAACTGCAGCAGTGAAATCAGCAGAGTTGAGGCAGTTAAAACTGCAGGAGTGCACAGGAGCAACAGAGACTCTAATCAAGACACAGCAACCAGGAACAAGGTGGGGGACCTGTTGCAATTGCATAGATGGATTTGTTCTGCTGATTTAAATAATGTGCCCTTTGCGCCCGTTGGCTCTGGAGGACACATGATCTGGATTGCTGAACAGAGACTGGCTGAGGGAAGTCAGCTGATGGGGTCCAACATGGTGGCCGTCCATGCACTACGCTGGCATCAGCACACTGTAGGCATGATGCGGCCAAATAGCACTGTAGACCAGAGTCCGGGGTGTGGAGTAGGTCCCAACAAGGGAGACTTGAAAGCCAGGTGATCGCAGAATCTCATTAGATGGCAGTGGTGAGTTAAATAAGTACTGCAATTTGTGACAGTATATGAAAGGCTCTGCCTGAGAAGTATGCAGTAAAATTATACCACAAGTGAATACTTGAACTATGAATAAATGAATGTGGTCAACGGCCCTTTGTAATTTATGGATCAATACAGACTTCGAATGTTTGCCACCACAGTATTTTTATTTTTTAATTGTTCAGGAGACAGGATATGTAGTATTAATGTTTTGTGTGCACATGCATCACTTACTGTAATTCACAGCTAAGCTTGGGTGTGCAACAAAACGTTTTATGAAAAAGAGTAAATTCACCAAGCCTATTACTCTTGTGCAGATACTATTGGATATTGCTATATCATAGAAACATAGAAAGTGACAGCAGATAAGAGCCACATGGCCCATCTAGTCTGCCCATTTGTTTATTGAAAACTATACTGACCCTAGACCCTATTTACCCTCAATTTGGGTTTCAATTTAGGATACCCTTATATTTATCCCAAGCATGTTTAAATTGCTGTATTGGCTTGGCCTCAACCACCTCAGATGGGAG
>WWET01000850.1:300358-332324 GCA_011038615.1 Limnodynastes dumerilii | reverse complement strand
CTGCTATATATACTTTTTTATTGTTTTTTTTTTTATTATGTTATGAATAAAGGGTATATCTGAGTTCCCCTGGTAAAAAGTGGTTAATGCAATGAGAGATTCTAGATGGGATGCGTAATATATGAGGCTAATACAATGCCTAATTGAAACTAGTTCTAATTACCAGCAGATATAGTATTACTATAAGAAATTCTAAGTGAACCACACAGTGTATAGCTTTATCACAGATCCCAATTGGAATTACCACAAGTTATCAGCAAGTGTTAGGGAAGACAGTGAGTTCAATATAACAAGAGGGTATTAGGGGATAGGAGGATACACTTATCTGTATTCGATTCACACTAGTTATGGGTAGTGAAAGTTCAGTTGTATAGTACATAAAGTCGGAGCTTCGCTGAAGTGAGTAGTCAGGCAGTATTCTAGATGATGTAGGTCCCCTTCCTGTGGATAGATTAATCACTCAGTCTCACTTAATTAATCACTTAATTAATCGCTTAGTCTCTAGGGTGTTCTTATTAATTGTTGCCTCTTGCCAGTTCATGGATTCAGGTGCAGTGAAGTTTCAATAAGCTTTACGGTGTCTGATAACAGTGGTGCTTTAAGAGACAGTTGGGTATGATTTCCCTAAGTGGATTATTGGGTGCTTGTACTCGGCTTTCTGAGATAGTGAGGAGCGGAGTAAGCAAATGAAAGGGTGAACGTCCTTGAGCTGGTATCCTAGGGTTTAGGCGTTGCTGCGGCTCAGTGTCGACGATCTTCCAAGTTAAATGTCACGTGGGTGTGAAAAGTCACTGATTCCTCAGGATTGTAGTCCAATTCACGGAAGGCCTTCCCTGTGTGTTGAGAGTTTGTGGTTTGAACCCCCCTAATAGTTCAGAGTAATAAGTTACCTTTTTAGTTCCCAATTCCAGCTCAGATCCTTTTGCAGCTAGGTGGAAGAGGGAAGCTAGTTTTGCCTCTCAGTTCCAGATCTACCTTCAAGGGGGCCCGCTTCACCTCTAAGCAAGGCTAAGATGGGTATAAGAACAGGTGGATAAAGATGATATTCTGGGGTGACTTATAGTATTGCTGCAGCTCAGTGCTGTTTTCGCCTGGCAATTCCCAGGACTATGAGTCAGCACACAGTGTTTCTGTGTGTTTAAGATGTGTAATGAGAGCGCCCCCGATGTTTGAAATGGGGGGATTACACATCCGATTCCTATTAAAACCAGAATAATAAATATATTATACTTATAAAAAAGGATTAGTACAGTCAGACAAATACATATATAAAAGATAATAAAATATGCAAGACATAAAGGTTAATATCCAATGCATCTCTCATCTAGCCAGAATATCAGACTTGTTATCTTGTCTCCACTTATTGGTGAATCTCTTAATTCCCACCATATATTTTATATTTGATATAGACCAGTTATATTTCTCCTTAAAATGTTGGGGTAATGTATTAATATTGGGATCTATTTACTTACCTTCCTCGTTCCCTGTGAAGGAAGTTCCTCTTCCTTCACACTATTTACAAATACTCACCCCTCCTGCGAGGTCCCGCGATGATCTGCCGGGTCCGCGCAGTACACTTCATTCATGCGATGCATGAATGCAGTACTGAACATGCGCAGTATCTCTCAATCAGAACTTAGAAAAATTTACAAAACTCCACTCCGTTGTTTTGTAAATATGGTCCACTTCATTTTAATGTGATAGGGCCAGTTTTGAAGTGAAAACTGGCCCTATCGCACTAAAATGATCTTTGTAAATAGAGCCCATTGTTTAGATGTTTAGACCATCTCAGTTTTAGTGGTCGGCCTGTTCTGCCAATATATTGTTGTCCACATTTACACTCAATCATATAGACCACATTCTCTGTATTGCATGTTCTAAACTGTTCAATTTCATATTTTTCTCCAGTTTGGTTTGATTTAAACTTTGCATATGCCACACCAATGAAAGCCTTTGGTTTTAACCCTAGATATTTGTTTAGTAGGCATATAGTATGCGCTATGGGAGTATATTCTTTAATATGGTATCATTCATAAGTAAGGACCAATTCTAACTTATAACCTTTTCAGTTTCTTTAAAGTTGGAACTATATTGGGTAATAAAGGCAGTATTAAACTGGGTATTAGCCTGTTTCTGTTGTTTTGGTCTTAATAGGATTTCCCTATCCAAATTTCCCACCTCACTATTAATTGCGTCCAAGTGATCATCATCATAACCGTTTTCTAAAAAATTCTGTTTTAATGTGACAGCCTGATTATTAAATTAATTGTTGTTTGAGCAGTTCCTCCTAATTCTATGGAACTGCCCTTTAGGGATATTTTTAATCCAGTTATAATGATGGTAACTTGTGGTCTTAATAAAAGAATTACACTCTGTAGGTTTCATGTAGTTCTTGACTTTAAGGGTTTCCCCTTCCACAAATATTGTGATATCAAGAAAATTAACTTTTTCTTGGCTTACATCATATGTCAAAACAATATTTTTATTATTGTTGTTTAAAAAGTCACAGAATTGTTCTAGGGCCTCTTTTGGTCCTGTCGAGACAAACATAATCTCGTCCATGTAGCGCATCCAAATTTTTAAATATTTATTACAATTATGGTCAGCTAAAATGGTCTCTCTTTCCCAGGTGGCTAAAAATAAATTTGCATAACTGGGTGCAAATTTTGCCCCCATAGCTGTTCCAGTTTTCTGCAAATAAAGTTTGTCCTTAAAATAAAAATAATTATTATCTAAAATGATTTGCACACTTTCCATAATAAACTCGAAATCTATAGATGGAATATTTTCTAAAAAGGTTTTTAGACTCTATAGATGGATTCTTTTCTAAAAAGGTTTTTAGATATCTACAATTATCATTGGGGATTTAAAAAGCCACATTAACAACCCCCCTCTCCTGATGCCACTAAGCTTTTCCCTCTAGCCTCATCTCTTGGCCTCTCCCAATGGAGTGATTCACCATCTCAAGAATAGCAATTTTAATTGCATTGATCTGGTATTCTCTAAACTATGTCCAGTCTTTGATCTTACTAACTCCCCTCACCCTCTCTCAGACCATCACCCTATCACCTGCAAACTGTCCCCCACTAGTTCTACTCCTTTGCTATCTAACTCTATCAAACCTTCACTGACCCGTAGATTTCTTAACGCTATTAATATAAACCAACTTTCTCAGTTGGTCTAACAACTACATTCTCCAATTTCTAACTTAGAAAGCCATGGCACACTAATGACACATGAAATCTTAAAATACTCTCCCACAAAGCAGAACGTCATTGGCGCATATCCCATTCTTCCCAGTTTTTTTAACTTACACCAACACTTCTATCTATCTGATATGGTATTTATCTCAACACCTGTTGATAGAATATTGTAAAGCCGACACAGTGTAAAGCATTACAGTAACTTCAAGTCTAACCCTATCCTCAACCCAAACATTAGCCTTAAATTTAACTCTTAAAATAAAGTGAAGACTTACCTCCAATTGATACAGCTCAAGTGTTGGTCACCAGGATGTGTATAATACAGTTCCTGCTGTATTCAGGAGTGCAAGACATAGAAGAAAAGACATGGATGGATGAAAAGCACACAAAAATAGGATACAAAGACGCAAGAGTGGACTGGACATAGTAGAGAAAGAGCACAAAAAAGAAAGAGAACAGATAAGAAAAAAACAGAACTGAGTGGAGGAAGAGTAGAGGGACTAGAGAGAAGAATAGAAGAATGGAGAAGCAAGAGGAGAGTAGCAGGAAGAAACACATAAGCAGAACGGGGACAAGGTAAGGAATTTGCTAAACACAGGATGCTAGCTCTTTTTTAAAGGATTGTTTCACATAAAATTGTTATTTAAAAATAAACCTTTATTTCAGGGATGGTCTGCTAGATGCAGCCACAACAAAAGTGAAGCAGTAATGCATAACACTGGAGGGAAAAACAATTCTTTGGTCTTTTGGCCTAGCATGACAAAGTGATTTTTATGACCATGTATGCATGGTAACTGTGTAGCCTACCTTTCTTATCTCATCCTCGTGACTTTTTTATGCAGCAAAACAAACATTTTTATTTTAACCTAAATTGTCACAGTCACTGTCAGTTATCAACTGATGCATATCATGAACTTTTAAAGTGGTATCCTCATATTTTACATCTATTATCATCACCCTCAGTACTACTCCTCCTTACATGAAAACATGTTTTAAACATTGTTTAGGGGGACAGGGGAGCATATAAAGCACATAATATCATATGGTTACTTTTAGGGAGTCAGAATCTGAAAGTTCACATGTATATCTCATAGACACCCTTTCACTCTCCTCAGGATTAATTGAATACACTATTTTGTTTTCAGGCATCGTGTTGAACCGTGATGTGGCTCTTTTGATAAAACGGGGATGGAGAAGAGAATCCATCAGACAGTGGCATCACTAGGGTTGGTGTCACCATGTGCAAAACTCATGGTGTCACACCCCCTCCAAGAAGCACCTTCCATACAATACCTTAGTAATGTTTCTTGTACTGTTACTCATAAATCATAATTCCCATAAATGATTCAATATAATGGCAATAGTAGTGACATAAAGTAGCAATATAAAAAGCAGCCTAAATGTATGACCCAGCCATCATTGTAGAATCCTTGTTTGTCCTAGCCATCATAGCAGTCCACCTTTATTGCTTCATAATGATGCACAAATTATCCTCTCTATGGCTCTGATCCAGAGATAAGTGGGCTGAATGGACTGGAGGGTGCATGCACACTTCAGATGTTATGTTAGTTTTAACTAATGTAACAACCATCGTACTCAACTTAGTTCTGTACAATGGCTTTAGGGGCTGTGCTTCCCCTTGAACCGCTAAGAGGGGCGGAGGGAAGCATGTTAATTGTATAGTGTGGGTGTCACCACCCACATACAAACGGATCAGTGGTTGGATGGACCGCTGATCTGCAAGTGTGACTTAAGGCTGCCTTATGGCAGCGTAAGTCACACTTGAACTCCCCCTGCCACCCTCCATGAGAGAGGAGGGTGGCAGGGGGAGTTCATTCCTTTCTTTCTTTCGGACAGACAGACCCCAACACGTACGGAACACTTTCAGGGGGTCTGGATCCGGTCCTATATTCTACCTCTAATAAGATTTTATTACAGGGGCAGTAAAATGGCCTATTATGGGGAATAATTAAAAAAAAAAATTAAGAATCGCTCGCCGAGCGTATTTTTTTTACGATGGTCGGCTGGGCGCCCGTTTTACTACAGGGAGGCGGGGATAGCCATTTAAATTGTACAGTATGGGCGTGCTAAGCGTATTTTCACAGCGTATTCTTTGCGAATTTTCGTACGGCCGACGGTCGTACGCAGTGTAGGGTATAGCCGCCGTAAGCAGGGACTTTACTATGGGAGTGCTGGGGGCGTGTAGGTTGATACGACGGGCGTACGTTCGCATTCGCCCGTCGTTGCGAATTTTCGTAGCGCTGGATCAGGCCCCATGGCTCTGATCCAGAGATAAGTGGGCTGAATGGACTGGAGGGTGCATGCACACTTCAGATGTTATGTTAGTTTTAACTAATGTAACAACTATCGTACTCAACTTAGTTCTGTACAATGGTACAATGGCTTTAGGGGCTGTGCTTCCCCTTCAACCGCTAAGAGGGGCGGAGGGAAGCATGTTAATTGTACAGTGTGGGTGTCACCACCCACATACAAACGGATCAGTGGTTGGACGGACCGCTGATCTGCAAGTGTGACTTAAGGCTGCCGTATGGCAGCGTAAGTCACACTTGTTATGCATGAGAGAGGAGAGTGGCAGGGGGAGTTCATTCCTTTCTTTCTTTCGTTCGGACAGACAGACCCCAACACGTACGGAACACTTTCAGGGGGTCTGGATCTGGTCCTATATTCTACCTCTAATAAGGTTTTATTACAGGGGCAAAAAAATGGCCTATTATGGGGGATAATTTAAAAAAAAATTAAGAATTAATAAGAGATTATTATGTAACATCTATAACTCTAGTGTCAGGGATAATTTGAATACAATTAAGGAGGAATAAAGAGCTTTATTCCATTATAGGGATCTATTTGCCCATCTATAAAACTGGGAATGCTTCAATGGCTGTTCTGTGCATGTGCCCTACCAACTTGCTTAGTAAATCTGGTTTCTGGTCTATTTAACAATAAATAATGCCCCTTGTCCCAAATATGACTTATTACCAATAAGCTGCCACAACCAAGACTTTTCCCAGGAGGTCTTAATAGAAATCTAACACAATTATACTTCATCAGAATTATCATAAGCTCAGAATTATCTCTTCTGTTACCCGTCAGTAGCGGTTAACAACCAAGCTGGTCTGACACGTCAATGCATAAGAACACAGAGACATGAACTTATTAATTGATATTTAATATAATAAGAATCACCATGCTTATTTACAAAAGAATAACAAAATTGACATACAATATGCAAAACGGTTTCTTATAAAATAAAAAGGTGAAAATTCAGAACGCACTTAAGCAAAGAAACCTTCTGGGTTGGGACAGACCAGAAATAGGGAACACCTCCTTCATTAAAATCCCATGAAGTGCTCCAAAGTCTGTATCTGGGGCTACACATTTAAAGCCACAAAACACCTCGCTCCAACAGCCCCACCTTTGGGAAAAGTGACAGGTCTGCTCTGGTCAGGCTTTGGCTTTTTTGACCCCTAATATCCTGATGGTCCATTGATGCTAATTACTTTCCTCTGCCAGAGCATAGGTGTCACAAAACAGGGGACTTACCGCATGAGAAGCCACCTGTCGGCAGTGCTCTCCAGCTGGCCTGCACTGCAGCCTCCTGTTCAGCCTCCAGCCTTGCTTCTGTTGCATGGGTGCCATCATCTTGGATCCAGTCACATGATGCGGCCTAGACAACTGGATCTCTTGTCAAGGAATCATGTAACCAGGCTATCCAATCCTTGTCAGGATTGCTTTATTTAAACTTGCTGCAGAACAACTTGGGGCCAGATTTACTAAACTGTGGGTTTGGAAAATTGGAGATGTTGCCTATAGATTCTAGCTCCTACTTTCCTTACACATCAAAGAATGTCAGCTAAAATCTGATTGGTTGCTTTTGGGCAACATCTCCACTTTTCCAAACCCGCAGTTTAGTAGATTAAGGTGCCTGGTTGCAATAGTGCTGCGCTACTATTTTCTCCTGCTGATCCAGTTCAGTCTATGTGCTGATCCAGTTTAAGTCCTGATCCAGTTCATGCCCAGTCTAGTCCTGGTCCAGTCCAAGACAAGTCTAGTCCTGGTCCAGTCCAGCCCTGGTCCAGTTCAGATCAAATCCAGTCCAGTCCAGTCCTGGTCCAATCCAGGTCAAGTCATTTCCAATCCAGTCCTGGTCAAGTTAGTCCAGTCCAGTCAAGCGTGTTCAGTCCAAATCCAGTCCTGGTCAAGTCCAGTCTAGTTAAGCTTGTTTTGTCCAGTCCAGACAAGTTTGTTTGGTCCAGTCCAGTCAAGCCTGCCTTGTCCAGTGCAGTCAAGCTTGTTTATTTTAGTCCAGTCAAGCCTGCCTTGTCCAGTCCAGTCAAGCCTGCCTTGTCCAGGCCAGTCAAGCTTGTCTTGACCAGCCCAGTCAAGCCTTCCTTGTCCAGTCCAGTCAAGCCTAGCCGTGTATCTCCAAAACCCCTTGGTCACTAACACATGAGCAGACAAGGCAGACAAATATAGAACAGCAAAAGAGGGTATTGGGAAAGTGCTTTTGGTGCAAGTGAGTGTGCAGTTATACTTACTGGTGAATGGAAAATTATAAAAAAAAAAAAGTGAAAAAGACAGTATTAAAAACTATACTCAAGTCTGCTCTTATATGTGGATGTGGATTCATCCTGATAAAGAAATTCCAAATAATATTTAGGACAGTGGCAATGACACAGAAATTATTACAGATATTTAATCAATATTAATATTAATTTCTTTTAGAATGCCCATATTCCTTATCGCTTAATTTATTTTAAATATTTTGCCCATTTTGTATTTAAAACATAAATATGAACATGTGACTTATAAATGTATTTTCTTCTTTTTGGTGTCCACCGTATGCATCCAGTCATACTTTTTCCCCCTGTATCAAAATGTAGGGGCTGCGGTAGCTGAACGGGGCCCTCATGCGGGTGAACAAAGTGATCCTGGCGAAACCCCCCCGCGCGGGCATGCTGTGGTTCCACCGGGTGCTCAAGCAGGGGGTCAAAGACTGACGTTGCATCAAGCCAATCGAGACTCGCGAAGGTGGGAGAGATTGGAATAGGGTCTAAAAAAGTAGAAAGGAGATGAGCTTCTTGGGCCTGATTTAGAGGCTGAAAAGAACAACTTAAAGTTACACCTGGGCTAAACCATGTTGATTTCAGGGGAGTCAAATTTCATTTGTTGCAACAGTATTATAGTTAAAAGGTGATGTTTCCCAGCTCAAGTCTAATTAGCAGTTTAAAAGTGAAGCTGATCAGGTATCTGTGTGCAATAAGTAAAAGCAAAGCATTCTCCCTGCATGCATAGAATAAAATTAACTTAACTCCACCTGAAATCAACATGGTTTTGCCCAGGTGCAACTTTAAGTTCTTATTTTCAGTCTCTGAATCAGGCCCCTTATCTCACATCTACATGAGGGCAAGAGTTATCTACATAAATTGCCTAAGACTGAGCCAGACTTGGGGCCAAAATAGCAGGGGGTACAAGGAACAATGTGCCTGAGGTTTTTCTTAGACATTGATAGACAGATGTAGACATCCCTGCTAGAGGGAGCTAGGGATATTCTAATCCAAGCTGGCATTGAGGTTAGACCTCTGCCAATGACTTAGAGGAGAAGTGTAGAAGACTGAAGATTCTAAGGGAGGTTGGCTTTGAGGTAGGACCTCTGCCATTGCCCAGAAGTGTGGATGATTCTGGACCTGACTATTCTGAGTTAGGGACCTCTGACAGTGCTGAGAGATATCCCTCCATCCGGAGAGGCTTGCTGGTGCTGTAGTATTTGAAGAGCCTGCCAAAAGCAGGGAGCCTGAAACTCAGCGCCACACCAAGCTGGTGAAGAGCACTGGCCGAGAGGGCCGGGATCACGCAGCACATTTATCCGGATAAAAGTCTGCATCTTCATTGTTACCATCTGGATAGTTGGACCTTGGGAGGACAGACTATGACCAGGCATTGTGGTGTCATCAGAAGGAATGTATTTGTGGCCTTAATTAAAGCAGCTGGGACTCAAAGTCAGGACATTCAGGTGACAAAAGCTACTTAGCCTAGTGGGGAATGGGACAAATAATGTGGTAAAACCTGCCTGGGATTTATTTATTGTGTGCATATAGAATATTAAGATTGTTCTGTCTTACAATAAATAGACTGTTGTACGTTTCTAACTGTGTTTGCCTGAGTGATTAAAATATCCTAGAAGGTACTGGGTAAGCTTCCCTGGCATAGTAAAGCACTTATTGACGTACAGCTTGTTTCTGGATTCTCTGGATTGTGGTTCTGTTAAAAAAAGATCAACAGTCTTCAGTTTACATGTCTGTTCTTAATCTTCAGATCTCAACTTTCCAGTGCTTGACTCAGCAGAGCAATCAAAGTCAATAGAATTGTTCTCACTTAGGAGCCCAGCAATAGAAAGACTCACTTTGAAAAAGCAGTGCGGGCTAAGTGTGATCTAATAGCACACACAACGGTGCCCCTGGATTGTATCCAATTACAGCATGTAGCCTATGAACACACAGCAGAAAAACTCAAAGCAGATGTGTGGCAAATATGTTGTGCAAAAGTAGTTTTGTACAATGTGTTCAAACACAATGCTTTACTGTATTTGTGTCTCATCCTAACAGAATGTTCAGATATAGGTGACGGAAGGTGAGATCCCTAAACCTTTGTTTTGCCATAAACAGGCCTTTTATTACGGCTGCATTCTGATCTGGATTGGGTGCACTTTCTTGTGCACACCCTTTTTGTACATTATAGGCGATATGTAAAAAGGGGAAAAGCGCTGTGTGTCTGTGATGAAGAATGGCCTCTATTCAATATAATGAATCTCTATACAATATTAAATTTAAAAAGGAGATTAAAATTGTCCGTAATCATATACAGTACTTGTGAGCGGTATACAGGTCTGGGAATTCAATAAGAATGTGTAGTCACCATGCAAATCCACCAATTTTCAGACATAAGTTAGAAATTGCAGCAAAGATCTTGATTGTGAATCAACACTCTGTACTCATGTGGATCTTAAATCCAACTCATCCCATCATTTGCATACATAGGAGAGAGAAAGATAGATATTTGACAGTTAGTTACCGTTATTGATGTTACCCCTATTGTGGTAAGATACCCTTAAGGTATAGACACAGTGTAACAAACAATATTTTTACTGGGATAAAATCATATCAAATAAATAACATCCAATACAAAATATACTACAAAAACCAAGGAAAGGTCTACTCCATGACCAAAGTCCGTACCCTGAGAGAGGGGAGGAAGCAGCAGATCGTCCTGAATGCTTAGTGCTGTCGGGACGTCCAGATCTCTACAATGGCAGCCTCAGTGCAGTCTGTATCTCCTCCACGTGGTGCTCGGGTAAACGGAAACTTATGGTCCAGGTATCCTCTCCTTCCTATGAAGTGCTCCGTATATAGTGTGTTCCGGCAGGTGTTTCCAAAATCAAAGAAGAAATCTGGGTCCTAATTCCCGTTTCCTGACCCTGTATGCCGCTATTTTCACCATGTTACGGATAAATACTTATTAACAACTACCAATATTTAATACATGAACATAAACTAAATACATACAATAAATACAGAACCTTGAATATAGTATCTATCATACTGGAGACTTTTATCATATTAAAATTTATATCTACGACATAGCGATTATTGTAGTAAAATTATTGACATATAAGCAAACCATTCTAAATACAAAATGGGGAACTGGGTTGACATTACTAGCATTTCATGTTGATATGCCTAAAATAAATAAATAAATAAATAATCTTTGCATAAATATACATAACTTATTATATAAAATTAATACATACATATCCATTTCATTTTTAAACAATTATAATGTGGTGATAATAAATCATAAATAATCCCTAAAATATCAACAAAAATTCATAATTGTGTGACCAGTATATAATCGTGCTTGAATACAAATGAAATTGTAATAACAGAGTGACTAAGTGCAATTTTTTACAAATATTTCCTACATAGTTCCCTAGTTAAGTGGGGCAAAAAATCTCCCCTATAAAGGATTCTCCTATTAGATTATTAAATAGTGATTAGTGTAGTGGATGCATAACCCTACCTATTAGAGGCCCAACCATAGAGATAATGATCTCGTGTGTCATAAAACTTATTTTATATAGTGAATGCATGAAAAAATGTGGGCTCCAATACATGGGGTGTACCTCCAGATCCTTGAAGGTTAGATGGGCGGAACATCTACGCAACTTTAAAAAGGGTCTGAAGACGCACCCGATGTCCTTACATTTTAAAAAGTACCACAATAGTAATATTAATAATATCAGGCTGCAATTCTCAAGTTATGATCTGAATGGAATGTTTTCTCTTCAGTTCTGAGCATGCACAGTGGAAAACCATGCAGAGAAATGTCACACTCACCTCTGAATTGTGTTCAGTATGTCTATTTTATTGTTTGTATCCACTCAAACAAGAAGGCCCACCACATAGTAGATATAGTTAGAACCAGGTCCATATCTGTGTGAGCCAAAACACAGTTCAGTTGGACCACTGAGCAGTGACTATTTAAGGTTAATTTGGTTACAATTGTGAGCTAGGATATGTCTATTTTCCCTCTTGCCCCAGGTACTAAAATATCTAGTTAGCTTGGAACATGTAGCAATTAGCCCTGTCCACCTCAGTCTTTTGAATGACATCATTTTGTCTCACCCTTGTGCCTATCTGGCCTCATGGATCTCCTAGTAGGAATAAATGAACAGTAAGTAAATATAAGCTAACAAGATAAACTTCAGTAGCATCATTGTAGTAGAGTGTAGGACTATTAGATCAACTTAGGTAAGGGTTGCCGACTTTTCCTGAATATCCAGGAGACTCCCGAAATTTGGGCCGTTCTCCCGGTATCCCAGGAGAGCCGGCAAATCTCCTGTATGCCCCGACACCCAAACAATCACCCGTGCAATCCCTAGGGATGGGCGGGACTTGATGATGCCATCAAGTTCCGACCCATCCCCTTTAACACCAGAGATCATGCTGGTTATTGACAGGAGGCATGGCGTAATGACACAATTTGCTTAATCCGCATCATTAAGCCTTGCCTCCTCACAGTGATCCATGGCTTCCCTCCGGGTTCTCCCAGAGGGAAGCTTTCGATAGCTGGCAACCCTGACTTAAAATGCCCACCCACTATTTTGGTCACGATAAACGATAATAATCAGGAATTCCGAAAGATGCGATTATCTGCTGCTGGCCTTTTTGGGCAGATTATCATGGTTTTCAGATAAAAATCGACACCACACACTACAGCAATATTTAGTGAAATCACAGATAAGTTGACGATCAGCAGGATAATCGCGCTAGTGTATAGCCAGCTTTAGGCTACATTCCACAATGCACAAAATTAACAGTAATACAAAATGAAGTTTGAAGTCTACATGGGTAGTGCTGACAGGCTATATAGAAGTGTACTGGACGACAGCTACAAAACCAAATAGTACTACTCCATAGAATGAAAAACAGTCGTACATTTTTTTAAATAAGTGGAATTATCTGAAACAATCTGCACATGGGACTGAATTCAGAGCTACACATCCGTGTGAAATTCACACGGATGCGAAACTATTTAGTGCAACTGCGCATGTAGCACCTTACGTGCTATTCAGAGTGGGCTATAGGATGCACGGAAGTGCATCCTTGAATAGCCCGTAGTCAAATGAGCATGTGCGATTCCGCATCACACAGGCACAGATCTCTGAATCCGGTCCATGGTCACTATAAGGCAGCAGAGTGCCAAAAACACTAATGTTATTGTTTATGCAGTACAGGTATAAAACACACATTTTCTCAGTTAATTCTATGTTTTTTTATTCTATTTTAATTATATATATTTAGCATAGTTTATAGTTTACAGAAGGTAGTAGTAAATCTCATTCTCCAGCCAACAACTTATTTGTTCATTATGTTTCGTGGATAATTAGGTAAATTACTTGTAACATTAAGTAGATTTTATTTGAATATTGTGGGTGGCAGGAAAGATTAAACCTGCAAATCAAAATGTACTTTATTATGCTGCCACAAAATCCATGTGAAAAAAAAGAAATCTTCTTTCATATGACCTTACATTGTACATAAAATAACCGGTCAGCAAGTGTTACAAAGCAAATTGCTTTGACAATGTTTTGACCATTGTAAATGTTGAAGGGACTGGCCAGCAGGTCAATGGCTGCCAATCAATCAGACAGAAAAAGCCGCTGGTTGAGCCTGTGATTTCAACACAGGCTGCAATTATCCAGTGCTATTCCTGTACCTCAGCAGCTCTTCTGATTAAACCTGCCTCCCTTTTACATCTCTTTCAGTGTGCGATTCACACACTAATTAGTTGCCTGCTCTCCACTGAGATGTCAGACCCTCAGTCAATTTATCTCTATTTCAGCCTGCTTAGAGTGACTTCCCCAGTTATCAAAATTTAATCATGCCTGCAAAAATGTTGAAAAGTGGTCATTAGAGGCAAAAGGCCACAGGATACAATATTCATTTTTCTCTATCTTGCAGTCATCCAGCTGGCATCTATAATGGATATCCTGGGGGCTGTGAGAACACGTTGATTTATGCAACCTCGCTCTTGCTTTCACTGCGGTGCACCAGGCAGCTTTAAAGAACAGGCTTTAACAAGGTCTGAGGTGGGAGGACATTAATCATGGTAGCATTGTATGTGGAAAAGGGTGCTGTGTAGTCAGAAGAACCCCCTACAGCAAGGCAGTTAGGTTTTTGTACCACCTTCTCAGTGATAAAGGAGAGTTTGACAATTGATTAGACCTTTCTGTAACCTTACAGTCCTATGAAATGATGAGAGGGAGATAGCAGAAGAAAGGGAGGGGAATTAGAAACAGAATGATCTCCCGGCTGACAGCCTGAAATGTGCAATAACTTCATGATTCCTCACTGAAACCAGCTATCAAAAATCAGCCCAACTCAGAACCTGCTTGAAAAGAAGAAAAAGTCTATTCAGCCACACAGCAGCCAGTGCCAATCATTGTGCTCATCAGATGATACACTGCTCCTCTTGCGTAACTAATATACAAGGGACTCTGATACAATCTCTGTGGGTGCAGTTACTCAAAGGAAATGTGCTGCTTGTCAGCTTTAACCTTTTCTGCTACTGCTTAGGCTACAACTGCACGCCATAGCAAATTTAATAATACTGGCTGTCATTCCCCTTTTGCACAACAATAACCTACAAATGTCTGAACATCTTAAAACTAAAGTAATGAAAATAATCAGTGTACTTGACTGGCAACAAAATACCACGACTTATCTTAGCATGATACCAATTAATTTGCTATCAACAATGGCGTAAACAGAATTATAATGTATATAATAACCCCGTATCTTATCACACTTCCTAATTAACTAATCTAGATATAGACCTATATTTAAAAGATCAAAGAGCTGGTACTGTGTATTTATGCTCCTGTCGAGAGCTGGCATGCACAATCAATAAAAGAATTGTGAAGAGCTGTAGGCATCACAGAGGGACGTCATACAGGATACCCACAAACCCAGGACAGGTCAAAATAGGCACTTCTGCAGTCAGCTCCGTAGGCAAGTCTGGAGAGCAGACCATGTACTAAGACATATATATCCTGACAGCAACAGAGCTTGCACTCCCTACATAGGTAATAAACACATTTTAAGCAAGTTATTAGGTACTTCTTACCTAACTCATTTCTACATTCCACATATGTGCAGTATAGGCTAGCATTGCATAACGGTGGAAAGTACTGTATATAATTTTAAGTTCTATATAAAATTACTATGGGTCATTATTCATAATTGGGAAATTAATCAATATATGCAATTCACAGAAAAACACTCTCTGAGCTGAGTTGGGGATGCCTCTTCTAAGTACACATCAGTGATTACAGTACCAGTAGCCCCCCACCCCCCATGCCGATGTTGGCCCTGGCCTAATTATCACTATTTACATGTTCAAATGCTATATACATTTTTAGTTTTAAGGGCCATAAGTGCAACAAAAAAAGCAAATTTTTCACTTCAGGGTGTCTATTTAGGCCCTGGTGAACTATTATTGACATTTAGGACCAAATTCACACTTGAGTATGATTTAGGTTCTTAATTATATGCCCCTGATTTTCAGCTTCTTAACCGACATCCGAATGCCATAGGGCTGTCTTATCCTTAGGTGCTTAGTTGTGTGCTTAGGGTGGCCTAACCCCGCCCAGATTTCCTCATTTAAGTGGCTCCCTCCATCCAATTTCTTATCTTAGTTCTCAAGTTTTCTTAGCACATCCCTTTATTCTTAAATCGATACGAACCTAAAAGAAATAGGGTCATAATGGTGATTTAGAGCCGTCTCGTTCTTAAGTCCTATGTAAATTGCGTATATTAAGTTACTATGTATGGGATATACAGCCCAGACCATCTCCCACGCCCTGGTTGCGGCATTCGTAACTAACACAAAGACGAAGTGGGGTACCAGTAAGTCAATTTTTAAGAATAACCTGATTACTAATTCATGGTTGGGGGCACAATTTTTCCTTTATGCCCAGGCGATAATGTTTTTAGCTCTGTCTCTGCCAATAAATCTCCTCAAAGGGCTGCCAATGTAGTGTAAGTGCACAGATTATTCCAAAAGTCAGCATGGGGAGATTAGCAGAGTGGTCACGACAGGTGAGAGCCTGACGGCAGTGAGGTATACTGTAGTGCACTTGCTGAAAGAGGAAATGACAAGTCTGAGGCTACCCAACACATTCGACAATTCCTTATAATCTATTACCCGCACGTCAACCCCCCACCTTGTCCGGAAGGGTTCTTGGGCAGCCTCATAGGCCAGGGTACAGAGATGAAAATATGCAGTGAAATTAGCCCCTTTAGAGCACAGCTCCAGCAAGATTAGGTTCAGGGAAGAGTAAATTGGATTAGATTAGATACCAATTATTAACAAAGATGTATTAGGAAAATAATTATATACCAAAATGGAACAGTCATTATTTAGCCAAATAAATGAATGAATGTGCCTAAATCAATTTGGCCTTTGGGTTAATAAATGACAGTGTGCATAAATAAATAGAAGAAGGTCAGAGATAGTAACAGAGACAATTTGTTGATAAAATAAGTGGTTGAGCAACTGCAAGTGCAAATATGAGAGTAACAGATTTGTCTGCAGGACCTCTCTATAATGTGGTAATGTTGCTGCCTGGTGACAAAACATCTGAGCTATACAGGCAGAGACACTTCATGCCTTTATTCCTGACCAATAAACCCATCTATTTATATTGAAAACATTCCTGGTGACCTGGTACTAAAGCAATACATCTCCAAGGACTAGATAAATTAATATGACATTGTCTATGCTATTACCATAATTTACTTTTAAGAATTGCTTGATTGTAACGTTTAATAGAGACTGCAATGCATTTTAGAAATTAATTGAATTATTTGTTGTTTATTAATGTTGCCACTTGAATTACATAAATGTTCACGCACAATTTAGCTGATAATAAATGGTGGTATTAATATAACAAATTATCATTGCTTTACCTGTATATTTTGAACGGGGAATAGAAATATCATGAAGGTGTACAACCATGTAGTGCTTCTTAATTTAGAATATCACAGTTGAAATGATGAAATAGTGGAACATGATATCAAATTCAGACACCAGCATAAGGGTAGAAACTGATAAATGAGGTTGCATGTATATTACAAAATGTGGTGCATTTGACCAAATGCCATGGAAAACATTTATTTTTTACATGAACCACATAAACAACTAATTCTAAAACTGTCAAACTATAAAGGTCATGCTGGCAGTTTTCAACTCTAGCACTTCATTTGTCCATTCATTCCTTATACTGTTTGTTAAAATTTAATTGGGTAAACTGCAGGAAAAAATAACTATAAATAGTACTAAGTAATAAATGGAGTGCTTGCTGGTTTTTCACCAGCACTTTTGCACTTTGCAAGAACATTGTTTATGACACTTAGCACTCCAAATATAGATTATACTTGTAATATAGATAATAGAAAGCTAATCACTCAAGAGTAATTTAGCCATAGAAAGCATCAAGAATTAAGGTCATGGGGTAGATCCAGAACTACGTTTGCCGTACGTTTATTCGCGTAGCGTATTTTCATGTGCGTACCTTCTATACACTCCCCTAGGCACACCCCTTGAATGTACGTATTTTGTCAAACCCTAACTTAACTTTTGCCAACGTAACCGCAGTGATACGCACACGTACGTATGGGCAACACGTATTTACGCAGCTAAGCACGCCCATACTGTACACTTTAAATACAAATCCCAGCCTACATAACGTATTTCAGACATATTTTGGACTCACGTAAAATTGGCACGCCCACACGTAAGTATTTACGTGACACATACGTGAATTACCCATATGTTCGCAATTACGCTACGCTACTGAGCGTATTTTCTATGGTGCGCATGCGCAGTACTTACCAAAAGGCGATTTTACGTCTCCGCCACGTGTAAATTCGCTAACAAGCGTTGTTCTGGATCTGGCCCATGTACCTTTATATGTGGGCCATACATGGCCTATAAAATACCTGTATATCCTCTCGCTTTACTGCTACCCACTTTTCTATAATTCTACTGTATGCTCTAGAAATGAACAGTCACTCACATTTAGGTGTAAAGGGTTGTTGTTTTTACTACATTACAAGTGACAAAGAAAGTATTTTCTGTAAATAATGCAATCAGTGTTGTGATAAAAATCCATGGACCGGATTCACCTTTGTGTTTTTATGCACGCACATAGCAAGGCAACACCCATGACACTTTCCTAGCACGGCCGACTTACGCCTCCATAGGACACCCTTAACTCGTGTGTACGTGTGTACTTATGTGCATATGTTTCTTCCGTATGTGCGTATCTTACTAACCGCGCTCTCAAAAGCCCATGTGAATGCCTTCCCCCCTCCCACTTTCACGTAACTTTGAACGTACGGGAAACAACCACGCCTCTCTGTACATATGATTCACAAGTCCGTGCCTAAGGTACTTACATGCGTAAAGTATACTAGTTTACACCCAGGTGTGGTTACAGAGTTCAGGCGCTTCCCCTCCCCCTTATTTTGCTCTAATACAGGGCTGCCGGGACCTATCAGGTAGTCCACTTTCCTGATTATGGTAATACTGTAAATAGATATGCAATTCCTATAGGAATCGGTTTAGGTCTCAGCGTTCACTGCTATATTCCCTTTCAAATCTAAATTCTATAGGTATGTTTAAATGTTGTATAGAGATGGTTATATTACATTCGTATATATACATACACATGAGTAGTAGTGGACAGAAGTAAACCAAAAATGGATAAGGAGTAAAAATAATAATAATAGTATTAAATGTTCTTCCCCCTTCGGGGTTATTTCTCAGTTTGTTAGAGTTGTACTTGTGTCATGCACACATAGTATCTGTATCGATATACCTCCCAATATTATCATACAGGGAGCTCCGTATCAGATAATGGAGCTTATTAGGTGCCTGAATCCAGTCACAGTTCGATGGCAGTTTAAATAGTGTGGTAGTAGAAACGATTAGGCTCACGGTTTGTAGTTCACTCCGTCTGGATGTTCTGTGCGGGAACGCTTGTGACTGCACGTTCACTCCGTCTGGATATTCTGTGCGGGAACGCTGGTGACTGCACATGTTGCTATGCGGTCGATTCTCCCGGCTTCAGCGTAAAGACTACATCATTTGTGTGGAAAAAGTTACCACAAATGCGCAGTTAATCCGTTCCTAAAAATATGCACGCAATCCCACGCAAAAACGTATCTGTGAATACTGCCCCATATGTTCCCAGCAAAGTCTGTTTCAGTCAAGTCTGCATCTGCATAGAGTAATTACTAACTACTTTATAGCTTAAGGACAGTGGACAATAGGAGACAGCACCAAGACTTTATTATGCACCAACTAATTACGGGCAAAAGTTTAAGTATGTTTAAAGGTTTTGGTATTGGACTCTAGAAGTTGTAGTTCAACATATGTTGAACATTTTGGTGCATGGCCATCACGATGCGGTCCACAGGGGGATACGGCACAGCCCGGCGCCAGGCTGGAGAGGCACTGGTCATCCTCCTGGTTCCCGCTATGATGCCCGGCCATTCATACAGGCAGCTCATACAGGAGGTTCCTGTATGAGTTGCTGCAGCAGTTACATAGAGCAGCTGATTGCAAAACTCCTCTCAGTTGTTCTTTGTAACTGCCGCAGCAGCTCATACAGGAATTCCCGTATGCTCAAGAAAGGAAACAAAGAGTGCGCTGCAGAGGAAGGGAAGAGAAAACACAAAGGTAAGTAAAGTAAAGCAAAAGGGGAGAGGCTGGAGACACATGATGGGGATACTGGGGGGCTGGAGAGACATGATGGGGATACTGGGGACTGGAGACACGTAAGGGGGAATATTGAGAGGGTGGAGACACACATAGGGGAAATATTGGAGACTGGATACTCACACCAAGGGGGAGAGATTGGTTGTTTATTTATACTGTACACACACACACAAACTAGATAACATTAAGCCCTCACGAGGCTGTGATTCGTTTATATTGTGGTTACAAATGTTTTCTGCTTTTTTTTGCCTTTTTCTTTTACTGCATTGTTGTGAAAATGAGCAATTTGTATTGTATGGTATAGTGGTCACTAGGATAATGTTTGTATGGTCACTAAAATATATAGTCTGTATTATGTGGCAGGTTTTTGGATGAAGTGGGAATTGTATAGCAGAGACTAGGAAGCTGTGTGTATTGTGCAGTAGTGACTATACTTTGCTTTCTTTTATTGTGGTTACAAGATTGTGTTTTATGACGCTTACATAGATACTATAATCTATTAACTATAATGATAAATTGTGAGAACAAATTTAAAGTTTTCAGAGGGCACCGAACACCCTAGCACCGGGCCTGGTGTTATCTTATATTTATAAGTCTTCAACCCTCAGGGAATCATTTTAATGGTGTGTTAGATAATGTTTCAGTATAAATAGTTATTTTATTTAAAATATAAAGGAGCAGACAGACAAGAGGAATGGTTTGTTTATATTAAGAGCTTATGAACATATGTGCAATATAAGTGAACCAAACACATACAGCCTCATTTAAAGTTGGACTTTTGCCAGCTTGGATAGCATATCGTGCATGTTTTAGCACTGCATATGCTGAGTCAAATTAATACCTGTACACATATAACACATTGCATCCCATAGGACTGTAGAACTGGAATGAAGGAGGGACTGGGAAATGTATAGTGATGGGACTCAGATATGTTGATGGCTTTAAGAATTGGGGATAATGTCATCATTCAGGATAATAACAGGGTAAGAAACTTCAACTTTTTTATACCATTGTATTTATCACCATATTCAAGATATAAAGGATGTTCTAATTTGTCATCATAGTTAAATAGTTGGCATATGTACCTTCTTATGTCTTTCAATAGCGTTGCGAGTCCCTGCTGCGATGTTACACATTGTAAAAAGTGTCTTTTCAGCTGTCCCTATTTGGAATATCTAACACCGCAGAATTTGTTATTATGAATGGGTGAGTATGCGATTCGCACACTCACCCATTCATATTCGGAAAACAGTGCCGCAGCTGGACCAGGCCACCGGAGAGGTGTGTAATCCTCTCTGGGGAATTAGGGTTAGGCTGTGGGGGGGGGGTGACTTTGGGTTAGGCTGCGGGGGGTGACTTAGGGTTAGGCAGCAGGGGGGCTGATTTAGGGTTAGGTTAAGGGAGTAGGGAAGCCTTACCTTTTGGAGCACAGTGTTCGGTGCTTTGGGGATCGATTGCTATGCCAGCAATCGATTTCCGAGCCAGTTCAAAACTGGCTGGGAGCGAACGGCTCTTTTGAAATAGGGCCGTTCGGGGACCCACACCCTTTCAATAGCATGGTGTCAACTAGTTATATCATTGACATGTTCACATGTTGCTTTTGGACAAATCCTATTGTTGTTGGAAATATATCTGCTTCTTTGCTTCATCGGGACAAGACCTGTATTGTGTCTGTAAAACAGCTGCATTGATTTGACTTAATGGTGTACATTTTAATTAATTACTTTTCTTATCAGCCTTTTTTTTTTTTCATAATTGTCTCTTTTTCTGGTACAGCATGTTTTATTCATTTTATTAAAATGATATCTGGAAGCATGCATTACACAATTAATAACTGTGGTGATTATTAAATATTCTGGAATAATGCATTTCTCACAGTAATGTGTCTTAGAATTTGAAGGGCACTGAAATAATGATTCTTTCAACAGATCACTTTGCAGCAATGAAGTGATGACTGTCGTCAGTTTTTTGGCAGTTTACAGCAAGATAGCATAGTTCCTGTGACCGCTGAGTCCAGCAGTGACAGATAAACTTTTTTTCATTCTAATCCTATCCATCCTCACCCTGCAGCCTAACCTTAACCTTACCCTAACCTAACCCTGGTGACAATTTGGTGCAATGAACCAGAATAAAAGTGTAAACTAACTTGACCTGCATTAGACACATATTGTATTTGCTTCAAATACAACCTTTAATCTGGAGGATATGCAATCTTTCTTTATTGGGTGTGGGATGCCGGTAAGAATGGCCCTTTTTCGAAAGGGTTGTTTGGTACCACTGAATTAAGAATAGGTTTGGAAATTGATTGTTTCTATCTCAGAAAGGAAAAGCAATCAATGTTCCTTATGCCTATGAGCCAAATGGTAAGTATTTTTGTACCCTAATCCTTACCCTAATCCTTAATCTAACCCTACCCAGCTTTACTCTTACACAGTTTTTTAGACTTGGGATTGGAAAAATAACCCCTCATCTCTAATACTGTTTGCAACAGATGAAATATGACTCTCCTGCAATCAACATGGCTTTAGACCTAAGTGTTTCTTTTGCGTACGTTTGTAAAAAAATACGCAACGTAATTTCACACAAGTGCGATTTAAACTCCATCAACATATTTACATAACATGCCCATACACTCGTCCATTAACATCCTTTTGTAATATAATGTGCGTAAGATAGGGAAAGTACCTTAAAACCCGAAAAATTAATCGTGCGTGAATTCGGGTTCTTTTAAAATTAGTAGTGATTCAAGCCCAAGTAAATACACATTGATCTAGGCAAACTAAATTGCGTGTGTGTGTTTGTTTGCTGTTGTTTGTCATGATTTTAACCCTTTTATATCTTTATATCATGTTTTTTAATTTATGTGAATATACTGAATGAGAATGTTATTAAATAATTTAAATTGTCTCTAAATTAACATGTCATAAAGATGCGTTTTAAACTTTTATATTAAAATGGTTTTATTGTTATATAGTTAATATACATAATGTCCTACACTATTCTGTACCAAACCTTTTAATTTGTAAATGTTTAAGCGTATACTAAATATTGTAGTTGCTTGTGTATGTTTTCATTTGGACTTTTGTAAATGTTTTTTTTCTTAAACTATATTTTCTCGTAGTTTTATTTTATTTTCATTGTTATGACATGGTAATAATGAATAATAAAACAAAACAAACTTTTCGTAAATTTTAACAAATAACAATTTTAATAAATTAACACAACTAGATTTTTAACTTTGAGGTGGTGGTGGAGGTGGTGGGTAGTGTGGTGGTTGTGTGTGGGGGGGGTGAATTTTGTGTTCTTATCAATTTTCGTCAAAATGATCTTTGGAAATTAAATTATTTGCAACATTATGTTAATGTTTTAATTATGTTTAGCTTAACTTAAGTACACCAAACACCAATTGAACGTACCAAAATGGAATGTACTAAATTGTATGCCTCAATTTCAAACTTAAGTTTAACATATATTTGAGAATAAAAGGAGTAGGTGTAATAATATTTCAATTTTTATGTTAACTAATTATTGTTAAATAAGTAATAAAACTATAATCATATTACAAACCAATGATTACATTAAAAACCGTTTGTGACATAAAAATGCTTACATTTGCCTTATCACACCAGGAGGACAGGTGGAGGCAGCATTCCTGAAGCATTGCAACATACCCCACTAGAGATAATGGGGTCTAGGGTCATACAACATTTGGAGGTGATTGGTGTCCCTGAATATGTTGACAGTGCATGGGGTCCACCCAGACACATCTCACAACCTACAACCCAGGAGGAGTCTCCAGTTAGTAGCCCCGGTGAGCTTTGTTTTTAAATGTAAACTTTTGCACTAATTTGGTCTAATTTATGGCCTATGTTTAATTTTTATATTATTTTACTTTTAAAATTACATCACTGGTCAAAGAATAAATGTGAATGGGGAGCTGGAGGCATATGATGGGGACTACTGAGGGAAGCTTGAGGCACATGATGGGGAATACTGAGTTGGGCTGCAGCCACATGATGGGGAATACTGAGGGGGCTAGAGGCACAGAATGGGGGGTTGGTAAGACATGATGGGGAATCATCCTAGGGGGGCTGTAGACACATGAGAGTACTGATCAGAGTACTGAGTACTGATCAGAGTACTGGGTTGCTGCAGACATGATAGGTTGGCCACACCCCCATTGGCTTGAACACACCCACAATGAGTTAGCCACACACCTTTGATGACACAAATACAGTTACTACACGCCAAGGAGGGGGCCCCAAGATAAGAGGGGTGCGCCAGTGGGAGGGCTAAATTCTCACCCCTCAAAAAAAAAGTTGTGACGCCTCTGGTGTGCTACAAATTTGCATGTCTTGCCCCACTGACTACGCTCGGTTTTATTTGCGTGCGTAAAAATTCATACTTGGCATGCGCACAAATAAAAATTGTAAAAGCACGCATGTAGATTCAACACTTCCTTATCTGTGAATCAGGGCCTTAATTTCAAGCTCTTTCTTAAGTCTGAATAAGGTCCAGTGTTCTTTTTATAGGTTTTGCTAAACTTTTCCTCTATCTTATTGGCTTAGTTCAGAGCATCATTTTATATGTAACAATGAGTGACTTTTCAAATAACTAAAGAGCCTCAGACAGCAACTTAAATACCTGAATAACGTTATTAAATTCATCAAAAGAGTTTTAATTTTATTTATTTATTTATTAAACAGTGTTCTCAAGCATCTGAATGTGCCTAATAGCTCATAAAGTCTGGCACACACCATCGATTTTCATTTCAAATAACATATTAACTATCATAAGTAGACAAATCTTTTCTGATTAACATTAAACACTTGATGACATTTATTTAGAAGCAAAGCTTTCTTGGGATACTTAAGCAGTGTACCTAAGATTGACTTAATTATAGTAAAATATTAAGCATATGCATCACAACAGAAATTAACCGACTTTAAAATATATCAAGACATCCAGTAATTAAACATTTCATTTTGCTGCAACACGCAGAGTATATTTAAAACTTTCATAGTGCATGAAATTACCTTATATTATAGAAAATGCATTCCTTGTGGCAATTATGTCATTCATGCTTATAGTAATTAATCGTAGATGTGCCCGTGCCATTGATGTTAACTAATGTACATAAAAATTCTCTTAAATTATAAATGTATTCCATAATTTAACCAGAAAAAAAGGTTTCTAAAAATATTTGATATAAACATAACACAACAGGAATTTTTTACAGATGTATTTTTAATGCTAATTAATAATGATTTTTATTTAAGGACACAAATGTATTGAAATATGCATATTTCACCTGCCGTTAAGAAAATTTTTATATAATCTATTATTAAGCAATGTTACAAATCGGATACACCAGGAACGGAGTCTAACTATCGGTTGGTTTTCGCCAGAGCCCCTGATGGTGGGGATGGACTTGGCTGCACCCCAACAGCAGGTGGCGGCCCCCAGTGACCGAACTCGTACTAAAGGAGGAAACAGGAAAAGGCCAGACTACACAGGGGTAAAGCAGAGACAAACACAGATGATACCTATGGAGGTACCATAGGCATGGATCTGCCAAGATAGAGGCACAGAGGACACAGCCAAGGCAAGGCAAGATAAAAACCAAGAGGA
Source organism: Limnodynastes dumerilii (assembly GCA_011038615.1). Taxonomy (NCBI): domain Eukaryota; kingdom Metazoa; phylum Chordata; class Amphibia; order Anura; family Limnodynastidae; genus Limnodynastes; species Limnodynastes dumerilii. The sequence goes on along the minus strand of WWET01000850.1, from coordinate 307,128 downwards.
GCAGATGGAGATACTCAGTATTAGTACAGGACTGGATATTCAGAGAGATGCAGAGTTAGCGACTTAGTACCAGCACAAGACTGGAAGAATAGAATAGTACAGATGGAGTAGTATAGTACCAGTACAGGACTGGATATATAGAATAGTGCAGAAATACCCAGGCAGGCTAAGATGCAGGCAAGTATAGACAAGGTAGGCACAGATACTGCACTGTATTGACCCGGAAAGCTGATGTGCAGGTGAGTGAACAAGGTAAGTACAGAGACTGCACTGTATTAATCAGACAGGCTGGCGTGCAGGCGAGTGAGAAAGGTAAGTACAGATACTTCACTGTATTGACCAGGGAAGCTGGCATGCAGGTGAGTGACAAACTACGTACAGATGGGTATAAGTACAGGCAGACTGTCAAGTACAAACAGACAGACTGGACAAACTAACAGGTGGTGGTAATCAAAGTAATGCAGATTGCAACACAAAACTCAGGTAATAAGCACAATAGTAACCAGATAGCTGGAGTGCAGATAGTAATAAACAGCTCCAGGAGAGCAGGAGTTAAAGCACAAAAGCATAGGTAACCTAGAAGGCTTTACCCAAAGAGGGTTAACACACAGGGGCTCACACACAACACTCAGCAGAATATCACTCACACAAGGCAGCAGACAAGGAACTGGGCAGAAGAGATCAAGCAGACAAGGAGGTTAACACAGGAGGAGGACGTCAGAAACTGGACACTCAGGAATCAGAAATCACAACAGGAGTACGGACAGGAACACTAGAAGCTAGAACTTGAAGCTATGACTGGCAACAAGGCTATCAGCTGACAGCTATTTATGGGAGAGCCATATACTTATTGGCTGCTGAACACACACACACTCAGCCAAATTCTCAGCCAGGGAATCCCAGCTGCGAAGTAATCAGCTAGGAGTAACTAAGTTTAAGCACTTAACTAAGTTTGGATCCAGCCCATTAAGATCTGCTGATCAAACTCAATGAAACAGATATTTGATTTTAGAAAGGAGGTTCTGTTAATAGGTGTTTTCTGATGCTGATGATTGTAATACACTTAGCCTCCACATTATACATAATTATGTGGTGATCCCAATGTATACTTTCTTGCTCATAGTGTTTTAGAGCTTTTGCAACTGCACTTGAACAATTTTATGGAGTGATTCAATAGTTCTCACCTAAGGCCGGATCCAAAACTACGTCCGTCTTTCATAGACGGACGCAATTCAATAAACAGTAGCTACTGCGCATGCGTAGTAGCTATTGTACGTAATCTGTGTATCGTTTCGATACCGCATATACGCAATATACGTATCGAAAAGATACGCAGATTACGTACAATTAGACCGCATATACGCAATCTACGTATCAAAACAATACGCAGATTACGTACAATAGCTACTACGCATGCGCAGTAGCTACTGTTTATTGAATTACGTCCGTCTATGGAAGATGGACGTAGTTCTGGCCACTAGTGTTCTCAGTACTTAGCATTTTGTAGAATACTATTAGTATTATCTGGCTTTGAATTAGATATTATTTGTGGAGTCACTTATTTGTTTTAATACTGTGTGAGGTTAGTGTGAAGTATTAAATATTATTTGAGGGTGGTCCGTGGTATTAAAAAGAAAGTTTTGTCGAAATCTGGATCCAATCATATATCTTTAAATGTTTCAGGTAATGTAATATAAGGTCACATACTGTAGGTGCCCCAGTCTTCTCAACTTTACATAAAATTATTTACTGAATTCTCCCAGGTACAAATTACCAGGTCTTGTTAATATAACCTTGTAATCTATTCAGATAATTGTGAGATTCATGATGTTTTCTTACAAGCTTACTATTTTTTTCCTAGAATTGCCAAAAAAAATGAGATTTCATTATCTGGTACATTTCTTTGTCTCTTAGAAGTTTTTGTTAACATTTTCTCCTCTCTGTGATTGCCTATCTAATTATAATTGAAATGTCCAAGTACCACACTAATGGACTATTAAAGCACCATGTCCATGTTTTAGTTCCCTTGTTGGATGCTGATAGTTTAAAATAAATCAATGAAACCTATGACTAGGTGATGGTGTTAATTGCTGTAGATTGAAACTGGCTTGCTGGGAACATGATGGCTACGCAATTGATTGTTTTCTCTGAGGTAGTTCTCATAAAAATGCATGAAACATGCTCATTTTTGACAGTAACATGGGAAACAGAACATCCATCCACAATTTGTTGAGCAAATTGTATTGCATAACTCTTATGGAATATCACGTCTTTCTGTTCGATGCAGATTAAGATGCTACTGTTCACTGCTACTGTCATAAGCAGAGCGCCAGGCAGACTCAATGGATGAGCAGCAATTTTCACAGTATTAAAACTGATCCTGAGTTTAAGATTAATTGCAAAGAGCCTGATTATCATGACATCACCACACATGGCAGCATTTTGCTTATGCATTTTATTATATATTTAACATTTTAGGGGTTTTTTGCTTTTTATACATTTTTTTAATCAAGTTTGAAAAATTCTTAGAATTAAACAACAAATACAGTAATGTATTAAAAAAAAAAAACTTTAGGAAAAAAAAGTGAAGCATGTAAATTGTCTAGGAGTCTGCATGATGGGATATAGTTACATACTTGACGCTTACCTTCTTGATGGATGGGAGCTTGACACCACTAGATCACTAGACAGAAGAACCACAGTGATGTCTGATCAACAAATTTGCACTCGACAGGGACACCTCATCTACTGTTCTGTAATTAATGCAACAAGTTGAGGTGACTACTATACTTTATGTTAGGTTTATGGTTAGTTTTAGGATTAAGGGTTAGGGGTAGGATTGTGGTGGTTAAGCAATGGTTAGGGCTAGGCTACAGTTAGGGTTGGCCACGGTTAAGGTTAGGGTCTGGCTGTTAATTAGCGATAACACTAAGGGCTAGATCTACTAAGCTGCGGGTTTGTTAAAAAGGAGAGGTTTCCCATAGCAACCAATCAGAGTATACGTCTCATTTTTCTTTTACATACTAGAGAATGTCAGCTAGAATCTGATTGGTTGCTATAGGCAACATCTCGACTTTTCAAAAAATGCAGCTTAGTAAATCTGGCCCTAAGAGTGAAATAATAATTTTACTTACCCAAGTATTGTCAGGAAAAAACCCTGTCGAGGTCATTTTTGTTGAGTTAATACACTGTCAACCTAATGTTGTCTAGTGTATAAATGTCTATAAAATGACTATAGATCCCATGTACCATACCCTTGCATGACACCTCTCAGTCTCTGCCCATAAATTTCTTTTTACATGCTTCAAATGCGCACTTATTTTATGTATTACCAATTCAGAGATTAAAAGTACAAGTTGCGCATCCATGGGTTAGGATATATGTATGAGAACAGCATTTTGTGGGGGATTCATGATGCTCTTCAACTAGTACCCAATTGCCTTTCAGAAGTTCAAGTCTCCATGAGATGTCTTGTAAAACTATTTATTTCCTTTCCTAAAATATTACTTTAGCTTTATTATAAGTGTCCTCTAGTGCTTTGCTTTTTTTCTGTTATGGCTAGCTTTTCTTATGATGGACATACTTGCGAACACTTTTCATCTCTAATACTGTTGAGAAAGAATAACAAAAGATGCCTTTAATTAGACATTTTAAAAGAAACCACGCAAAGAAGAAGATTGCATATTTGAAGCACTTATTATGGCAAAAGGGATAGTAGATTTATAAGAAATACTGAGTCCTTGAAAAAAGGTTACCAGCAGTAGGGTACTTGAGGGAAAATTGTAGAGCCCTCAAATTGATTGTCTCATAATTCATTTGGCTGATGGTAATGAACCCAGTCGTTTCTGTACTCTTAGACAGTGTTATATTTCCAAGCAAAACAAACAACAGGGAGTTGAGTAATCATATATGTGGGATGATTTAATGCTGAGAAACTGTACAGGTTTATGCACAAATATGTTACTAATTGTAAGCCAAATACAAATAAACTGAAATAATTATTATATGAGGTAAGTGACTAAGAAAGGACTTGTTAAGTGGCTAACTACTGTAATTTATGAATGGTCCCTTGTTTCTATGCATAGTCAGTTAAGATGAATGATTCAATATGTATGACACTTCCTAGTTTTATAAAACCATTAAATTATCAGGGTTCCTGATTTGCTTTGTTTTGCTGATTTACTGTCAGTGTTGGACTGGCCTGCCAGGGAGCTGTGGAAATCCCCTGTCAAAGTCAAATAAAGATATAAAATAATAAATAAATATTATAGGACAACATAATGTAATCTGTGCATGGTTAAGAACAAAGAACTTCCAAGCGTGGAAACATGCACACACTTACATACAGTCACGTGCCATAACATGCGTTTGTAATTCTACTCAACAATAAATAGTTCCATTCATACTTCCATGCAAGCACATTGTATGATTCATAATTAAGAGGTGTTTCAAGTCACCAAATATGTTTTATTCACATGAGGTTGCAATCAGCTTTAGTCTATCGATCAGCGTTAGAATGTTATATTATTGTCAGGGGCGTCGCAACTTTTTTGTTGGGGAGGGGGCAAGAATTTAGCCCTCCCACTGGCGCCCCCTTTCTTCTAGATCCACCCCTTCTTCTTCGTTGTGTATGAAATGTGTTTGTGCCACCGCAAAAGGGTGTTTGGCTAACCCATTATGGGCGTGGCCAAGCCATTGGGTTGTGTGGTCAACCCAGGGCCGGCCCTAGCCAATCTGGTAACCGAGGCAAGATTTTGGCTGGTGCCCCCTAGCAGAAAATCCTTAACTTCACAACTTTCCCACAATAATGTAAATGAGGTATAATTTTTATTAAAATTTTTATTATTAACGCTTAGTTATATAGCGCCACAAATTGTCGGCAGCATATTTATTTAGTCAGAAGCCAATTAACCTACCGGTATGTTTGTGCCCCATCTAATTATATATCTACTGACTTCTCAATACAATAAAAAGAGATTTATAGTGGCCACAATCCAATACAGAGTACATCCTAGTCCCCAAAACCCAACAGAGAGACTTTATGTTTTATTTTTATTGCAGGTTTTTCCATCTTAATTAAAGGTTTCACTCTTTGTATGTCCATATAGTTTTTCTATTTAGTGTGCCCAATCCGTGTCCATCCATGTAGCCTATCTGCCCCCTCCTTATGTTCATCTATTGTTTCTGCTCTCTTCTTGTGTCCATCCATTGTTTCTGCCCCCTCTTGTATCCATCCATTGTTTCTGCCCCTCTTTGTGTGCCCATGTAGCCTTTCTGCCCCCTCCTTATGTCCATCCATTGTTTCTGCCCCTCTGTTTATCCATCTATTGTTTCTGTCCCCTCTTGTATCCATACATTGTTTCTGTCCCCTCTTTGTGTGCCCATCTGGTGTTTCTGTCCCCTCTTTGTGTGCCCATCTGGTGTTTCTGTCCCCTCCCTGTAGCTACCCATTGCCCCCCCCCAGGTATTCCCCATTATGTGTCTCTATCCGACCCCTAGTATTCACAATAATGTCTCTTCAGCCTCTCCCCTTTTCCTTACCTTCCCTTCCTCCTCCGCGGCGCTCTTTTTGTAAGCAGGAAGCGCTCATACAGGAAGTTCCTGTATGAGCTGCTTCAGCTGTAAGCACTGCTCTATGTAACTACTGCTGCAGGTCATACAGGAACGTCCTATATGAGCGCTGCATTGTGCATAGTGGGGAGCGCCGACTCTGGACACTGACAGGCGCACACCATAGTGCCCCCCCCCGTTCTGACGCCTCTGATTATTGTCATGTTTAGACTTGTAGTGTAATTTGTAGCTTATCATGTTGTACTATTAATGTCAGGCTTCAATAAAAGATTGCATATAACTTACGCAAGTTATAGATATTGATCATTTATCATTTTAAATGTGCATACTTAGTTAAGAAAATTGACCTCTGGACAAGGGACAATAGAACTACAAGGATCCAATGAATTACAAGGAATTCGAGATGACCTGAAGAAGCAACCTATCCAGATGACAGAAGACCTTCTACCTGTGATGTCATCATTCCTTTGATTTTGATTGTTAAAAGACCATGCTCAAACCCTGAAGGCCAGAGTTTCTGTATTGAAGTTTGAATTAGTACTGTCTTGCGTCTACTGCTGTTGTAAGTAATACTTTTGGATTCAGGGCAGTATTTACGCATCCGTTTTCACGTGGAGTTGTGTGTGTATTTTTAGGTACGTTTTAACTGCACATGCGTAGTAACTTTATAAACGTAAGTTACATAGAATATACGCACATATGTGCTTTAGGCACGAACATGTGAATTGCACACAGGGTGACATATGTACGGATGGGCGGAGTTGAAATACGGATGTGAAAATTTAAGTAGGTGGAAGACATATACGCATGTCAGTACACACATAAAGATACGAGCACCCTATGGAGATGTAAGTCTATGACGGCTGTGAGAGGGGAGTGTCATGGGTGTTCGTGGGTGTTCGCTTGCTATGTGCGTGCGTATATTTGCGTACTTTAGAAAAAATGCATCTCTGAATACGGCCCTAAGTTTCTCCCTATCGGAATAAATAATTTTTGCATTTGACCACAATTGAGATCGCTCTTCTATTATTTTTTTCTTCTGTGCGCATTTCCGAATGGCATAGAAATCTAACAGATGGGGGTTTGAGAGCAGGAGTTCATATTGCTATACACGCAGTATTCAGTCTTTTAACAAAGGGTGGATACAGTATGGTAAATAAGAGCAGTTATTTGCCTTTTCTATTGTGTTATTTGACTGA